>CM039096.1:21699709-21855961 GCA_022113865.1 Chimonanthus praecox | reverse complement strand
TCTACAACAATCATCCATTTTTTTTAAGCTTCAAACATTTGAGAACTCAACCAAGTTAGCAAGTTTAACCAAAGAAAGGGTTTCCTCACCAACAACTTTCACCCTTGGTATGTAGGTACACACCTCTATTCCTCATCGATACATGTTCATCTAATATGAGCACCATTTTCTCAACAAAGTACATGAGCCGTCATTTAGATTCAAACCATACATCAAACACAAGTTTACCCTATAATCTCATCCACAATATAATAATTTAAATCTCATTAACCACATATTAAAAACTATTCATCCATCATCACGCCACACCTATTTCATTCAATTTCATTGATCACATATCATGTATGATCATAATGATAATTCATTTAGGCATTTACACATACACCTAATAGGCAGACTAATCATTCTAATAATTACAGTGGAGTTTCCCTCATCATCACTATGATCCAAATACCTCTAAGTTCACCAATCACTCTCCATCAATTTCCATAATTTTACACCCATCATCATTACACATACATCACCATAGGGTTCAAAAGCATTCCCCATTTTTTTTCCTCATTTAAATCCCTTTAAAACTCTCTCACATTCATTCATTTAAAACCCTAAAATCATTAACCACCCTCCATGTATTCCATTCTTTAAAACCCTAAAAATTATACCTCACTTACCATGGCTTCCATTTTAAAACCCTTTAAAATTACCCACATTTAATCATTTAAAAAAAACTTAAAACCCTAAATCATTCTCCATGCTTCCATTTTTATAAACCCTAATAAATAAATCAAACATCTACCATGAGGTGTACTTGAGAGAGAGAGAGAGAGAGGATGGGATGGAAAAATTACCTCAAGCTTTGGTCTTGAAGAGGTGGCCCCAAGTTTGTACTTTTCTTCTCTTCTCTTCTAAGTTTCCTTCTTCTTTCTCTTCTTACTTTTGTTCTTCTCTACTTCTTGGAGATGAGGGATGGTGGTGTGGGAGAGCAAGAGAGAAAGAGAATGAAATGAGAGTGAAAAGAGAGGGAGAAAAGAAAAGGTAAGGCTTATCCTACTTGGTTTCTTAAATCACACTTTACATTAATTTTTTACCAACCAACAAGATATTTTCCATGCTTTATACTTTATGGTGGTTGGGATAAACACTACAAGCCAACGTTTTGGCCTTTGAAAATGAGGTGGTTTGGTCATTCAATTTTGACCATTTGACCACCTTTATGATTATTTAACCATTTAATTAATTAGATAATTAGGTTAATTAAATTCCCATTTTAACTTAATTCCATTTGTTTAAGTTCCTTCATGCATCCACCCATGGTTGACCAATTCAACCATGGTGGCCGGCCCCCACCAATCCTTGGTCCACATGCCACCTCATTTGATGAGGTGGAGGTGGGTCCTAATTGGCCATGTTACTTAGGTCTAATTAATACTACTTAGGTGTTTAAAAATCAATTCAATCCACTTCCCTTATTGGATCACAATTGGGACCATGGCCCAATTAAGTTCTCTCCTATCCATTTACCTTAGAGTTTGCATTACTTTGACCCATTAAGTCCCAAATGGGCATTGGGCCCAATTTGACTACCCTTGACCCAATTAGTCATTATTGACCCATTAAATGAATTTAAATCCAATCCATAGTCTATTGGGCCCCACTTGGGCCTTTGTCCAAATTTTGGTCCATTTACATTTATTCCATCAATTCTCCCAATTTCCATCATTAAAAATAAATAATAACCACATATTTATTGATTTAAAATTTTCGGGCCATTACAGGTTTTAGGGTTTAGGGTTTAGGGCTTTAGGGTTTTCGGGTTTTAGGGTTTTAGGGTTTTAGATTTTAGGGTTTAGGGTTTAAGGTTTTGGGTTTTAGGATTTTACGGTTTTAAGGTTTAGCATTTCGGGTTTTAGGGTCTTAGGCCTTTTGGGTTTAGGGTTATGGGTTTTTGGGTTTCGGCTTAAGGTGTTTAGGGTTTAGAGTTAGGGTATAGGGTTTAGGGTTTAGGGTTCAAGGTTTTAGGGTTTCGGGTTTTAGGCGTTTAGGGTTTTAGGGTTTAGGGTTTTATGGTTTTAGGGTTTAGGATTTTGGGTTTTAGGGTTTAGGATTTAGTGTTTAGGGCTTCAGTGTTTTAGGGTGTTAGGGTTTAACGTTTAGGGTTTATGGTTTAAGGTCTAGGGTTTGTTTTTTAGGGTTTAGGGTTTAGGGTTTAGGGTTTAGGGTTTAGGGTTTAGGGATTAGGGTTTTTGGAGTTTAGGGTTTTAGGGTGTAGGATTTAGGGTTTAGAGTTTAGGGTTTTATGGTTTTAGGGTTTAGGGTTTATGGTTTTAGGGTTTTCGGGTTTTAGAGTTTAGGGTTTTAGGGGTCCAGGGTTTAGGCTTTACGGTTTAGGGTTTAGGGTTTATAGTTTTGGATTTAGGGTTTAGGGTTTAGGGTTGAGGGTCTTAGGGTTTAGGGTTTAGAGTTTTGGGTTTAGGGTTTAGGGTTTAGAGTTTAGGGTTTTAGGGTTTTTGGGTTTATGGTTTAGGTTTTAGTGTTTAGGGTTTAGGGTTTTAGGGTTTTTGGTTTTTGGGGTTTAGGGTTTTAGCTTTTAGGGTTTAGGGTTTAGGTTTCAGGGTTTAGGTTTTAGGGTTTAGGGTTTAGGGTTTTAATGTTTTAGGGTTTAGGGTTTTTAGGGTTTAGGGTTTTAGGGTTTAGGGTTTAGTGTTTAGGGTTTTGGGTTTTAGGGTTTAGGATTTAGGGTTTTAGGGTTTTTACGTTTAGGGTTTAGGTTTTAAGGTTTAGGGTTTAGGGTTTAGGTTTAAGGTTTTAGGGTTTTCGGGTTTTAGAGTTAGGGTTTTAGGGGTCTAGGGTTTAGGCTTTACGGTTTAGGCTTTAGGGTTTAGAGTTTTGGGTTGAGAGTTTAGGGTTTAGGATTTTAGGTGTTAGGGTTTTAGGGTTTTGGGGGTTTTAGGGTTTTAGGGTTTAGGGTTTTGGGTTTAGGGTTTTAGGGTTTAGGGTTTAGTGTCTAGGTTTTTTGGTTCAGGGTTTAGGGTTTGGGGTTTAGGATTTTAGAATTTTAGGGTTTAGGGTTTAGGGTTTAGGATTTAGGGTTTAGGGTTTTAGGCTTTTAGGGTTGTAGGCTTTTAGGGTTTAGGGTTTTTGGGTTTTGGGTTTTGGGCTTAGGGTTTAGGGTTTTAGGATTTCACTGTTTTATGGTTTAGGATTTAGGGTCTTTCGGTTTTCGGGATTTAGGTTTTAGGGTTTTAGGGTTGTAGGGCTTTAGGGCTTAGGTTTTAGGGTTTAGGGTTTAGGGTTTTATGGCTTTAGGTTTTTAGGGTTTAGGGTTTAGGGTTTAGCTATTAGGGTTTAGGGTTTTACTTTTTTTCGGTTTAGGGTTTAAGGTTTAGGGTTTTACTTTTTTTCGGTTTAGGGTTTTTGGGGTTTTGGGGTTTTGGGTTTTAGGGTTTTAGGGCTTAGGGTTTAGGTTTTAGGGCTTTATTGTTTTACGGTTTAGGGTTTTTGGGGTTTTGGGTTTTAGGGATTTTGGGTTTAGGGTTTTAGGGTTTTAGGGTTTTAGGATTTCGGATTTGCGGTTTAGGGTTTCGGGTTTTAGGGGTTTAGGGTTTAGGGTTTTACGGGTTAAGGGTTTTACAGGTTAAGGGTTTTAGGATTTAGGGTTTTAGGGTCTTAGGGTTTAGGGTTTTAAGGTTTAGGGTTAGTGGTTAGTGTTTTGGATTTTAGGGTTTTAGGTATTAGGGTTTTGGGTTTTAGGGTTTTAGGGTTTTTGCGTTTATGGTTAAGGTATTAGAGTTTCGGTTTTAGGGTTTAGGGTTTAGGGTGTAGGGTTAAGGGTTTTAAGGTTTTGGGTTTAGTGCTTAAGTTTTAGGGTTTAGGGTTTAGTGTTTTTTTTTTTTCAGGGTTTCAGTTTTTAGGAGGTTAGGTTTTACGATTTAGGGTTTAGGGTTTAAGGGTTTCAAGTTTTAGGGTTTAGGGTAAGTTTTTCGGGTTTAGGGTTATAGTGTTTTAGGGTTTAGGGTTTAGGGTATAGGATTTAGGGTTTAGGGTATGGGGTTTAGGGTTTAAGGGTTTAGGATTTTATGGTTTAGGGTTTTAGGGGTTTAGAATTTTAGGGGTTAGGTTTTTAGGGTTTAGGATTTTAGGTTTTGCGGTTTAGGGTTTTAGGGTTTAGGGTTTTTGGGTTTTAGGGGTTTAGGGTTTTAGTGGTTTAGGATTTAGGTTTTAGGGCTTAGGGTTTAGCGTTTAGGGCTTTAGGGTTTAAGGTTTAGGGTTTAGGGTTTAGCGTTTACGGTTTAAGGTTTAGGGTTTAGGGTTTAGGGTTTAGGATTTAGGGTTTAGGGTTTAGGGTTTAGGGTTTAAGGTTTTTGGATTTTAGTGTTTTAGGGTGTTGGATTTAGGGTTTAGGGTTTAGGTTTTAGGGTTTTTGGGTTTTAGAGTTTAGGGTTTTAGGGGTCCGGGGTTTACGCTTTACGGTTTAGGGTTTAGGGTTTAGGGTTTAGGGTTTAGGGTTTAGAGTTTTGGGTTTAGGGTTTAGGGTTTAGAGTTTAGGGTTTTAGGGTTTTTGGGTTTATGGTTTAGGTTTTAGTCTTTAGGGTTTAGGGTTTTAGGGTTTTTTGGTTTTTGGGGTTTAGGGTTTTAGGGTATTAGGGTTTAGGGTTTAGGTATCAGGGTTTAGGTTTTAGGGTTTTAGGGTTTAGGGTTTTAATGTTTTAGGGTTTAGGGTTTTTAGGGTTTAGGGTTTTAGGGTTTAGGGTTTAGTGTTTAGGGTTTTGGGTTTTAGGGTTTTAGGGTTTTAGGGTTTAGGATTTAGGGTTTTAGGGTTTTTACGTTTAGGGTTTTGGTTTTAAGGTTTAGGGTTTAGGGTTTAGGGTTTAAGGTTTTATGGTTTTCGGGTTTTAGAGTTTAGGGTTTTAGGGGTCTAGGGTTTAGGCTTTACGGTTTAGGCTTTAGGGTTTAGAGTTTTGGGTTGAGAGTTTAGGGTTTAGGATTTTAGGTGTTAGGGTTTTAGGGTTTTTGGGGTTTTAGGGTTTTAGGGTTTAGGGCTTTGGGTTTAGGTTTTTAGGGTTTAGGGTTTAGTGTCTAGGTTTTTTGGTTCATGGTTTAGGGCTTAGGGTTTAGGATTTTAGGATTTTAGGGTTTAGGGTTTAGGGTTTAGGGTTTAGGGTTTAGGGCTTAGGGTTTTAGGCTTTTAGGGTTGTAGGCTTTTAGGGTTTAGGGTTTTTGGGTTTTGGGTTTAGGGTTTAGGGTTTTAGGATTTCACTGTTTTATGGTTTAGGATTTAGGGTCTTTCGATTTTCGGGATTTAGGTTTTAGGGTTTTAGGGTTGTAGGGCTGTAGGTCTTAGGTTTTAGGGTTTAGGGTTTAGGGTTTAGGTTTTTATGGCTTTAGGTTTTTAGTTTTTAGGGTTTAGGGTTTTACTTTTTTTCGGTTTAGGGTTTAAGGTTTAGGGTTTTACTTTTTTTTGGTTTAGGGTTTAAGGTTTAGGGTTTTACTTTTTTTCGGTTTAGGGTTTTTTGGGGTTTTGGGGTTTTGGCTTTTAGGGTTTTAGGGCTTAGGGTTTAGGTTTTAGGGCTTTATTGTTTTACGGTTTAGGGTTTTTGGGGTTTTGGGTTTTAGGGTTTTTGGGTTTAGGGTTTTAGGGTTTTAGGGTTTTAGGATTTCGGATTTGCGGTTTAGGGTTTCGGGTTTTAGGGGTTTAGGGTTTAGGGTTTTACGGGTTAAGGGTTTTACAGGTTAAGGGTTTTAGGATTTAGGGTTTTAGGGTCTTAGGGTTTAGGGTTTTAAGGTTTAGGGTTAGTGTTTAGTGTTTTGGATTTTAGGGTTTTAGGGTGTTAGGGTTTTGAGTTTTAGGGTTTTAGGGTTTTTGCGTTTATGGTTAAGGTATTAGAGTTTAGGTTTTAGGGTTTAGGGTTTAGGGTGTAGGGTTAAGGGTTTTAAGGTGTTGGGTTTAGGGCTTAACTTTTAGGGTTTAGGGTTTAGTGTTTTTTTTTTTTACGGTTTCAGTTTTTAGGAGGTTGGGTTTTACGATTTAGGGTTTAGGGTTTAGGGTTTTAGGGTTTCAAGTTTTAGGGTTTAGGGTAAGTTTTTCGGGTTTAGGGTATAGTGTTTTAGGGTTTAGGGTTTAGGGTATAGGATTTAGGGTTTAGGGTATGGGTTTTAGGGTTTAAGGGTTTAGGGTTTTATGGTTTAGGGTTTTAGGGGTTTAGAATTTTAGGGGTTAGGTTTTTAGGGTTTAGGATTTTAGGTTTTACGGTTTAGGGTTTTAGGGTTTAGGGTTTTTGGGTTTTAGGGGTTTAGGGTTTTAGTGGTTTAGGATTTAGGTTTTAGGCTTAGGATTTAGCATTTAGGGCTTTAGGGTTTAAGGTTTAGGGTTTAAGGTTTAGCGTTTACGGTTTAAGGTTTAGGGTTTAGGGTTTAGGGTTTAGGGTTTAGGGTTTAGGATTTAGGGTTTAGGGTTTAGGGTTTAGGGTTTAAGGTTTTTGGATTTTAGTGTTTTAGGGTGTTGGATTTAGGATTTAGGGTTTTGGTTTTAGGGTTTTAGGGTTTAGGGTTTAAGGTTTTAGGGCTTTCGGGTTTTAGTGTATAGAGTTTTAGAGGTTTATGGTTTAGGGTTTAGTGTTTAGGTTTTTTGGTTTGGAGTTTAGGGTTTAGGGTTTTAGGATTTTACTGTTTTATGGTTTAGGATTTAGGGTTTTGGGGTTTTCGGGATTTAAGGTTTAGGGTTTTCGGGTTTTAAGTGTTTAGAGTTTAGGGTGTAGGGTTTAGGGTTTCAGGGTTTAGCTTTTTATGGTTTAGTGTAAGGTTTTCGGGTTTAGGGTTTTAGGGTTTAGTGTAGGGGTTTAGGATTTTAGGGTTTATGGTTTTAGGGTTTAGGATTTAGGGTTTTGGGGGTTTAAGGGTTTTAGGGGTTTAGGGTTTAGGGTTTAGAATTTAGGTTTTAGGGTTTAGGGTTTAGTGTTTAGGGCTTTAGGGTTTAAGGATGTTAAGTGTTTAGGGTTTAGGGTTTCAGGGTTTAGGGTTTTAGGGTTTAGTGTAAGGTTTTCGGGTTTAGGGTTTTAGGGTTTAGGGTTTAGGGTTTTAGGGTTTAGGGTAGGGGTTTAGGATTTTAGGGTTTATGGTTTTAGGATTTAGGATTTAGGGTTTTACGGTTTTGGGATTTAGGGTTTTTGGGGTTTTAGGGTTTTAGGGGTTTAGGGTTTTAGAGGTTTAGGGTTTAGGTTTAGGATTTAGCGTTTAGGGCTTTAGGGTTTAGCGTTTAGGGCTTTCGGGTTTAAGGGTTTAGGGTTTAGGATTTAAGCTTTTAGGGTTTAGGGTTTAGGGTTTAGGGTTTAGGATTTAGGGTTTAGGGTTTAGTGTTTTACGGTTCTAGGGTATTATGGTTTTAAGGTTTAGGGTTAAGGGTTTAAGGTTTAGGGTTTATTTTTTAGGCTTAAGGGTTTAGCGTTCAGGGTTTTAGGGTTTAGGGTTTAGGGTTTTGGGTTTAAGGTTTAAAGGTTTTAGGGTTTAGGGCTTTAGGGGCTTAGGGTTTAGGCGTTATAGGGTTTTAGAGTTTAGGGCTTTAGGGTTTTTGGTCTTAGGGTTTTTGGGTTTTCGGGTTTTGGGTTCTGGATTTCGGGTTAAGGTTTTAGGATTTAGGGTTTTGTGTTTAACGTTGTGGGTTTAGGGTTTAGGGCTTCAGGGTTTTAGGTTATTATGGTTTTAGGGTTTAGGGTTTAGGGTTTAAGGTTTATGGTTTATTTTTTAGGGTTAAGGGTTTAGGGTTTAGGGTTTTGGGGTTTAGAGTTTAGGGTTTCGGGTTTAGGGTTTAGGATTTCGGGTTTTAGGGTTTAGCGCTTAGGGTTTTGGATTTTAGGATTTTAGGGTTTAGGGTTTTAGGATTTCGGGGTTTTAGGGATTAGGATTTGGGGTTTAGGGTTTAGAGTTTAGGGTTTTAGGGTTTTAGGGTGTCGGATTTAAGGTTTAGGGTTTAGGGTTTAAGGTTTAGGGTTTTAGGGTTAAGGGTTTAAGGTTTTAGGATTTTCGAGTTTTAGAGTTTAGGCTTTTAGAGGTTTAGGGTTTAGGGTTTAGGGTTTTGGGTTTTAGCGTTTTAGGGGTTTTACGGGTTGAGGGTTTTAGGGGTTTAGGATTTTAGTGTTTTAGGGTTTAGGGTTTTGGGTTTAGTGTTTAGGGTATTTGGTTTTAGGCTTTAAGGGTTTTAGGGTCTTAGGGTTTAGGGTTTTCGGCTTTTAGGGTTTTTGCGTTTAGGGTTTAGGTATTAGGGTTTAGGTTGTAGGGTTTAGGTTGTCGGGTTTAGGCTTGAAGGTTTAGGGTATGGGTTTAGGGTTTAAGGGTTTAGGGTTTTATGGTTTAGGGTTTTAAGAGTTTAGGATTTTAGGGTTTAGGGTTTTAGGATTTAGGATTTTGGATTTAGGGTTTTACGGTTAGGGTTTTAGGGTTTAGGGTTTTAGGGTTTTGGGGGTTTAGGGTTTAGGGTTTAGGATTTACGTTTTAGGGTTTATGGTTTAGCGTTTAGGGCTTAGGGTTTAAGGGTTTAGGGTTTAGGGTTTAGGGTTTAGGGTTTAGGTTTTAGGATTTTGGGTTTAGGGTTTAGAGTTTAGGGTTTAGGATTTAGGGTTTAAGGTTTTAGGGTTTAGGGTTTTAGGGTTTTAGGGTTTAGGATTTAATGTTTTAGGGTTTTTAGGTTTTAGAGTTTAGGGTGTTAGGGGTTTAGGGCTTAGGTTGTACGGTTTAGGGTTTAGGGTTTAGAGTTTAGGGTTTAGGGTTTAGGGTTTAGAGTTTTCAATTTTGTGTTTAAGTTTTTAGGCTTTAGGGTTTTAGGGGTTTAGGGTTTAGTGTTTAGGTTTTTTGGTTTAGGGTTTTGGGTTTGGTGTTTAGATTTTAGGATTTAGGTTTACGGTTTAGGGTTTTATGGTTTTAGGGTTGTAGGTTTTTAGGGTTTAGGGTTTAGGGTTTTAGGGTTTTAGGATTTTTCTGTTTTATGGTTTAGGATTTAGGGTTTTTGGGTTTTCGGGATTTAAGGTTGAGGGTTTTTGGGCTTTAGGGCTTAGGTTTTAGGGTTTAGGGTTTTAGGGTTTTAGGTTTTTAGGGTTTCGGGTTTTAGGGTTTTAGGGTTTAGGGTTTAGGTATTAGGGCTTTAGGTTTTAGGGTTTAGGGGTTTTGGATTTTAGGGTTTTAGGGTTTTTGGGTTTTACTGTTTTTGGGTTTTAGGGTTTCGGATTTGGGGTTTAGGGTTTAGCGTTTTAGGGTTTAGCGTTTTAGGGTTTTAGGGTTTTAGGGTTTAGGGTTTTACGGGTTAAGAGTTTTAGGGTTTAGGATTTTAGGGCTTTAGGGTTTAGGGTTTAAGGTTTAGGGTTTTAGGGTTGTAGGCTTTTAGGGTTTAGATTTTTCGGGTTTTAGGGTTGTAGGGTTTAGGGTTTTTGGATTTTACTGTTTCATTGTTTAGGATTTTGGGTTTTTTGGTTTTCGGGATTTTGGTAGGGTTTTAGGGTTTTAGGGGTTTAGGGCTTAGGTTTTAGGGTTTATGATTTAGGGTTTAGGGTTTTAGGGTTTTAGGGTTTTTGGATTTAGGGTTTTTGGGTTTTAGGGTTTAGGGTTTAGGATTTTAATGTTTTAGTGGGTTAGGGTTTTAGGGTTTTTGGGTTTAGGGTTTAGGATTTTAATGTTTTGGTGGGTTAGGGTCTTATGGTTTAGGGTTTAGGGTTTTCGGGTTTTAGGGTTGTAGGCTTTTAGGGTTTAGGGTTTTAGGATTTTAGTGTTTTATGGTTTAGGATTTAGGGTTTTAGGGTTTTCTGAATTTCATGCTTAGGGTTTTAGGGCTTAGATTTTAATGTTTAGTGTTTAGGGTTTAGGGTTTAGGAGTTTAGGGTTTTTGGATTTTAGGGGTTTAGGGTTTTACGGGTTTGGGTTTAGGGTTTAGGTATTAGGGTTTAGGTTTTAGGGTTTAGGGGTTTAGGATTTTAAGGTTTAGGGTTTTAGGATTCAGGATTTAGGGTTTTACGGTTAGGGTTTTAGGGTTTTAGGGTTTAGGGTTTTAGGGTTTAGGGTTTTGGGGGTTTAGGGTTTAGGGTTGAGGGTTTAGGGTTGAGGGTTTAGGGTTTAGGATTTACGTTTTAGGGTTTATGGTTTAGCGTTTAGGGCTTAGGGTTTAAGGGTTTAGGGTTTAGGGTTTAGGGTTTGGGGTTTAGGGTTTAGGATTTAGGGTTTTAGGGTTTTGGGTTTAGGGTTTGGGGTTTAGCGTTTAGGATTTAGGGTTTAGGATTTAGAGTTTAGGGTTTACGATTTTGGGTTTAAGGTTTTAGGATTTTAGGGTTTTAGGGTGTCGGATTTAGGGTTTAGGGTTTAAGGTTTTAGGGGTTTAGGGTTTAGGGTTTAAGGTTTTAAGATTTTCGGGTTTTAGAGTTTCGGGTTTTAGAGGTTTAGGGTTTAGGGTTTTGTGTTTAGGGTTTAGTGTTTCGGATTTTAGGGCTTAGGGTTTAGGGTTTAGGGTTTAACGGTTTAGGGTTTAGGGTTTAAGTGTTTAGCATTTAGGGTTTAGGATTTTAGGGTATAGAGTTTAAGGGTTTTTGGCTTTAGGGTTTTTGGCTTTAGGTTTTTTGGGTTTTGGGTTTTAGTGTTTTAGGGTTTTAGGGCTTTAGGGTTTTTGCGTTTAGGGTTTAGGTATTAGGGTTTAGGTTTTTGTGTTTAGGGTTTAGGGTTAAGGGTTTTAGGGTTTTAGGGTTTAAGGTTTAGGGTTTAGGGTTTAGGATTTAGGGTTTTATGATTTTAGGGTTTCAGTTTTTAGGGTTTTAGGGGTTTAGGATTTAGGATTTAGGGTTTAGGGTTTTAGGATTTCAGGGTTTAGGGTTTAGGGTTTTTGGGATTTAGTATTTAGGGTAAGTTTTTCGGGTTTAGGGTTACAGTGTTTTAGGCTTTAGGGTTTAGGGTATGGGGTTTAGGGTTTAGGGTATGGGGTTTTGGGTTTAAAGGTTTAGGGTATGGGGTTTTGGGTTTAAGGGTTTAGGGTTTTATGATTTAAGGTTTTAGGGGTTTTAGGGTTTTAGGGTTTAGGATAGGGTTTTGTGGTTTAGGGTTTTGGGTTTTAAGGTTTTTGGGTTTTAGGGGTTTAAGGTTTTAGGGTTTTAGGGGTTTAGGGTTTAGGGTTTAGCATTTAGGTTTTAGGGTTTAGCATTTAGGTTTTAGGGTTTAGGGTTTAGCGTTCAGGGCTTTAGGGTTTAAGGGTTTTGGATTTAGGGTTTAGCGTTTGCGGTTTATGGTTTACGGTTTAGGCTTTAGGGTTTAGGATTAAGGGTTTAGGATTTAGGGTTTTAGGGTTTAGGGTTTAGGATTTAGGGTTTAGGGTTTAAGGTTTTTGGATTTTATTGTTTAGGGTGTTGGATTTAGGGTTTACGGTTTAGGTTTTAGGGTTTTAGGGTTTCGGGTTTAAGGTTTTAGGGTTTTCGGGTTTTAGAGTTTAGGGTTTTAGAGGTTTAGGGTTTAGGGTTTAGGGTTTTAGAATTTTAATGTTTTATTGTAATGGCCCGAAATTTTTAAATCAATAAATATGTGGATATTATTTATTTTAATAGTGGAAATGGGAAATTTGATGGAATAAATGGTAAATGGACCAAAATTTGGACAAAGGCCCAACTCTGGCCCAATAGATTATGGATTGGATTTAAATTCATTTAAAGGGTCAATGATGGTCAATTGGGCCAAGGATGGTCAAATTGGGCCCAATACCCACTTGGGACCCAATGGATTAAGATAATGTAAGCCCTAAGATAAATGTATATGGATAAATGTAATTGGGCCATGGGCCCAATGAGGATCCAATTGGTTGGAATGGACTTAGTTAAAGCTAAATCACCTAAGTTGGTGATGGAATTAGACCAAGGTGATGTGGCCAATTGGGACCCACCTCCACCTCACCAAGTGAGGTGGCGTGTGGACCAAGAGTTGGTGGGGTCGGCCACCATGGTTGACTTGGTCAACCATGGGTGGATACATGGAGGAAATTTAGGGAAAGGTAATTAGATTAAATAAGAAATAATTAACCTAGGCTAAGGATTTAATTAATCACATTAGTTAAGTTGGTCAAATAAGTCAAATGGTGGTTTTTAACAAACACAAACCACCCAAAGAAACACACCAACGTTGGCTTGGTGGTGGTTATCCCAACCACCACCATAAAGTATAAAAATATCTTATGGGGTTGGTGAGGAAAAAGTAATGGTGGAGTAAAGTTTAAGAAAACAAAAAGAGTTGTTTTTATCTTATCTCTCAAACCCTAATCTCATTTCACTCTCTTGCTCTCCCACACCACCGTCCCTCATCTCTAAGGAAAAAGAAGAAGAAAATTAAGAAAGGAAGAGGAGAAGAGAAGAAAGAAGAGAAGAGGTGCAAGCATGGTCCACCATTCTAAGGTCAAGATCTACCATCTTCTTCTCATCATCTCCTCCTTTCCCTCTCTCAAGCAAACCCTACCATGGCCAAACCCAAGCTTGGGCGTTTCTCATCTTAATCAAGTATCCTAGACGATTAAACAAGGAGAGGAAGGAGAAAGGAGGCTAAGGAAGTTGACGGGAGTGGCGGAAGTCGAAGGAGAGGACGGATTGTGAGTATTTCTTAAACAAGAAATTTTGGATTTTTAGGGTTTAAGATGTGGGATTCATTTTGTAAATTTAATGGTGGCCAAATGATTTTATGCCATGGATTTTAAATCCATCAATTTGAAGGATGGAAAATGGGCAAACCCCTAATGGATAAATTAAGGTTAAGAACAAATTAAATGGATTAAAGGTATTATGAAATTACATTAATTAAGCATGGAGAATGGTTTATGATTTTGAGATTTTTAATGATTAAATGTTGGAAGATTAAAAAAGGGGTTTTTATGAGAAAAACCATGGTGGGTGATTAGGTAATGTGTGATTTTCTTAGGGTTTTAAGGAATGGAGGACATTGTGTAATTTAAATTGATTAAGAATGGAAGCATGGAGAATGGTTTAGAATTTTAAATGCTTAATGATTAAATGTTGCAAATTTTAAAAGAATTATGAGGGAGTTTATGAATGATGTGAATGATTTGGTGGCCTTAAAAAGGCATGAATGGACAATGAACCCTATGGTGATCCAATGGTGGATTAATGGTTATGAATTATGGAAAAATAAATGGGAAATGTGGGTGGTGTTGATGGACCAAAAGGGACCCAATGTTATTAGTTGTAATGGGAATATGGCTAGGTTTATGGACTTGAATGTGATTAAGAATGATGATTTAAGTGTATAAATTAAACCCTTCATGGAAGGGCTTGTGATGGGTGCAAATGTGGTAAATAAGCCTAAGAAAATAATGGGAAATTGGGATGGACTAAGTAGTTTAGAACCATGGAAAACAAATGGGGAATGTAGCTAAGTTGATAGACTCAAAATATATTTAATGTTGGTGGTTTTGGAATGTACCAAAATGAACCTAGTGTTGATATTTGTAATGGACTCCAATGTAGTAAAAGATGACGGTTTAAGTGTGCGAATTAGACCCCTTCATAGAGGGACTTGTGATAAATTCAAATGTGTAACAATGGATCCAAGAAAAATGGGAAAAGGACACCATGGGTTCGGCCATGGTGTATGGCCGAACCCATGGCCCATTTGTGAGCCTTTTGATGGGTTAGATTGGAGTATGAATGTGTTTAAATTGATTGGGATTAGGTTAAGTTAAGGATTCATTTTTCATGAGTTCATGTTATGGTTGATAGGTCACTAATAGATCTAAGTTATGAATCAATTTTGGACTTAAGTGTGGCTAAGTTAATAGAATTTAATGTGATTAAGGGTGATGATTCAAATGTGTAAATAGGCCAAAGAAAGAATGAGGTAAAGACATGGGTTCGGCCATGGTGTATGGCCGAACCCATGACCCATTTGTGGGTAAAATTATGGATTAAAATTTGGTATTATGTTCGGGAGAAATGAATGAGGGTGAGAGTATTTAAATACCTAGTTTTCTAGTATAGTTATGTTATGGGTAATAATACATCAATGGACCCATTTTGTGAACCAATTAAGGCCTAAGATTAATGTGTATTTGTAGGTTAGGTTAATTAAGTGGTTAATTGCTAATGTTCTTATGTCATGGTTAATGAGACATCAATGGACCCATTTTTGTGAACCAATGGATAGGCTAAGATTAAAGTCTATGGATATGCTTTAGCTAATGGGAATTAGGTTCAGATATGGTTGTATCTCATGATTGGTAAGTGTATGGATCAATTATGAATAAAGGGAATGAGTGGATAATGGACTCATTGCGGTTTAAATGCATGATGTAAACCCCATGGAAAGATTTGATGAATTGGGTATTTTGAACGCATGATCCATTAGCCATTTAAAGGGTTAAGTATGGGGTTTTGTATGGGTTTAAAGGAATAAGGATTAGGTCAATAAAAGGACTAATTTTATGATCACATGATATGATTGTTGGGTCATTAACGGACCTAGGTTATGGATCATTAATGGGTCTAAGTTATGGATCCATTATAGACCATAATGTATGTGGAAGAGGGAATGAATTATCCATGGAAAGGTAATGGCAAAACCGTAAATATTGGCCAAAATGAGGAAAACCCACTAAGACATGATGTATGGGCTTAGAAATGGGTAAAACATGGACTAATTGTTAATATGTAATAAGGTACCGGACATCGCAAGCGGTACGCTAATCGGCGACCGGGTCTATCGGATGGAAACGAAAGAAAGAACGCTAGTTGGTATTTGGTAGGATTCTAACCTTTTTGTAAGCCATGGATTGAGTGATGGTTTCTTTGAATTATTTTGGAAATTATATGGTTTATTTTAAGATTGGTTTTGAATTATGTATTATGTAGGGGTTTTTACTTTATTTATTCTGGTAAGCATATGAGTGGTTTAAAATGGGTTTTAAGGCTATGATGTGATTATTGAGGCTTTGCTTGATCTACTTTTGATAATCAAGTTATATGTTTTATTGATGGGATTTTTAAATGTCATGGTTTGTTATGATATTCATTACATGGCATATGGCATCTACATCTCATGCATGGCATGGGAGGGATATGACAGGGGAAGGATGAAATGAAACCGGAGTCCATGCTCCGTCGGGGGCGACCGATATAAACAACCATGGGGATATTCTGATGTGTTTGACTCATCAGGGAAGTTACTATGGGCTCTATGATATGTTGATAAGGTTATTCAAACAATAATATTACTATGTGTTATTATACCTTGATGATGGTTTTTTCATCAAGGGGGAAGTTGTATTTATTGTTATACCTTGATGATGGTTCTTCCATCAAGGGGGATGCCTAGTGTGGACCACATCTTAATGAGGCTTTTCCATCAAGAGGGTCATGGCATGATGATGGTATGGATTTTATTTGGAACACTATGTATTGTTGAAAAAGGGACATTGTACAATGATGATGAGATTGATGGGTGGGATTCATGACATAGAACGCCCATTGCATGACATTGCCCAAAGTGCATGGTTTTATTATAATATTATCTATATGCTTTGTTCTCACTAATCCATGTGTTAGCCCTACTCGGAGTCCTATTGGGCGCGTTGTCTAACGTCCTACTTCTACCCTAGCTGATGACGCAGGAGATGGCGGAGCGAAAGAACGAGACGGGAGCCCAGCTGAGGAGCTTGGGAAGGCGGTCTAGCCAGTTTTCTAATGTTTATTTTGGATAATGTAATTTGAAGTAGCTTAACTTGTTGGAAATGTAATAAGTTTAGATTACTTGTTATGTTTTGGAATTTACGTTGGACATTATGAATTTCGAAGCACTTTAGTAATTTAATGAATGTCATCTTCCCTGCTATCTAAAAGTTGTAGGTTAGCCTCTATTGTAATTTCCGCACTTAAGGTAGTATTCCTTGAGCTTACGTCTACGTGTGAACCGTTCTCCGTGGACTTCGTTCCACGCACACATAGGGTTGGCCAGTTAAGGGCCGGGCTTTAGAAGCTCGGACTTAACTCGCGTCGTGACGTCCGCGCCCTTTGTCACTATTGATATTGAAAAAAAAAAAAATAGACTCTGATTTTGGTGAAAAGGGGCGGGCGTTACATTTATGGTTTAGGATATAGGGTTTTTGGGTTTTCGGGATTTAAGGTTTAGGGTTTTCGGGTTTTAAGGGTTTAGGGGTTAGGATTTAGGGTTTAGGGTTTTAGGGTTTCAGGGTTTAGGGTTTTAGGGTAGTGTAAGGTTTCGGGTTTAGGGTTTTAGTGTTTAGGGTAGGGGTTTAGGATTTAAGGGTTTATGGTTTTGGGATTTAGGATTTAGGGTTTTATGGTTTTGGGTTTTAGGGTTTTCGGGGCTTTTAGGGGTTTAGGGTTTTAGTGGTTTAGGGTTTAGGGTTTAGGATTTAGGTTTTAGGGTTTAGGGTTTAGTGTTTAGGGCTTTAGGGTTTAAGGGTTTTGGGTTAGGGTTTAGGGTTTAGGTATTAGGGTTTAGGTTTTAGGGTTTAGGGTTTTTATTGTCTTACGGTTTAGGGTGTTAGGGGTTTTGGATTTTAGGGTTTTAGGGTTTAGGGTTTGAGGATTTTTACGTTTTTGGGTTTGTGGGTTTTAGGGTTTCGGATTTGGGGTTTAGCGTTTAGGGTTTTTGGATTTTACTGTTCTATGGTTTAGGATTTAGGGTTTTTTGGTTTTCAGGATTTTAGGTTTAAGGTTTAGGGTTTAAGGGTTAGGGTTTTAGGGTTTTAGGGTAGTAGGCTTTTAGGGTTTAGGTTTTTTGGGTTTTAGGGTTTCGGGGTTTAGGGTTTTTGGATTTTACTGTTTTATGGTTTAGGATTTAGAGTTTTTTGGTTTCCGGGATTTTAGGTTTAGGGTTTTAGGGTTTTAGGGGTTTAGGGCTTAGGTTTTAGGGTTTATGATTTAGGGTTTTAGGGTTTTAAGTTTTTAGGGTTTAGGGTTTTAGGGTTTAGGGTTTAGGATTTTAATGTTTCAGTGGGTTAGGGTTTTAGGGTTTAGGGTTTTAGGGTTTTGGGTTTTCGGGTTTTAGGGTCGTAGGCTTTTAGGGTTTAGGGTTTTATGATTTTAGTGTTTTATGGTTTAGGATTTAGGGTTTTAGGATTTTCGGGATTTCATGTTTAGGGTTTTAGGGGTTTAGGGTTTAGGATTTCGGGTTTAGGGTTTTAGGCTTTTGGGGTTTAGGGTTTTAGGGTTTTGGGGTTTAGGGTTTAGGATTTAGGGTTTAGGGTTTTAGGCTTTTGGGGTTTAGGGTTTTAGGGTTTTGGGGTTTAGGGTTTAGGGTTTACGGTTTTAGGGATTTAGTGTTTAGGGTAAGGTTTTCGGGTTTAGGGTTTAGGGTTTAGGGTTTACGTTATGGGGTTTAGGGTTTAGGGCATGGGGTTTAGGGTTTAAGGTTTTAGGGTTTTATGGTCTAAGGTTTTAGGGGTTTAGGGTTTTAGGGTTTAGGATATAGGGTTTTGCGGTTTAGGGTTTTAGGGTTTTTGGGTTTTAGGGGTTTAGGGTTTTTGGGGTATAGGGTTTGGGGCTTAGGATTTAGGTTTTACGGTTTAGGATTTATCGTTTAGGGCTTTAGGGTTTAAGGGCTTAGGGTTTAGGGTTTACCATTTATGGTTTAAAGTTTAGGGTTTAGGGTTTAGGATTTAGGATTTTAGGGTTTAGGGTTTAGGGTTTAGGGTTTAGGGTTTAAGGTTTTTGGATTTTAGTGTTTTAGGGTCTTGGATTTAGGGTTTAGGGTTTAGGTTTTAGGGTTTTAGGGTTTAGGGTTTAGGGTTTTGGGTTTAAGGGTTTTCGGGTTTTAGAGTTTAGGGTTTTAGAGGTTTAGGATTTAGGGTTTAGTGTTTAGGTTTTTTGGTTTAGGGTTTAGGGTTTTAGGATTTTACTATTTTATGGTTCAGGATTTAGGGTTTTTGGGTTTTCAGGATTTAAGGTTTAGGTTTTTGGGTTTTAAGGGTTTAGGGTTTAGGATTTAGGGTTTAGGGTTTTAGGGTTTCAGGGTTTAGGGTTTAGGATTTAGGGTTTAGGGTTTTAGAGTAGTGTAAGGTTTTTGGATTTAGGGTTTTAGGGTTTAGGGTTTAGGGTATCGGGTTTAGGGTGGGGGTTTAGGATTTTAGGGTTTATGGTTTTGGGATTTAGGATTTAGGGTTTTACGGTTTTGGGTTTTAGGGTTTTTTGGGGTTTTAGGGTTTTAGGGGTTTAGGGTTTTAGTGGTTTAGGGTTTAGGGTTTAGGGTTTAGGGTTTAGGATTTAGGTTTTAGGGTTTAGGGTTTAGCGTTTAGGGCTTTAGGGTTGAAGGGTTTAGGGTTTAGAGTTTTGGGTTTAGGATTTAAGGTCTTAGGGTTTAGGGTTTAGGGTTTAGTGTTTAAGGTTTAGGGTTTAAGGTTTTAGGATTTTTGGATTTTAGGCTGTAGGATTTAGGGTTTAGGGTTTAAGGTTTTACGGTTTTAGGGTTTAGGGATTAAGGTTTTATGGTTTTCTGGTTTTAGAGGTTTAGGGTTTCGGGCTCAGTGTTTAGGACTTACTATTTCGGGTTTTAGGGTTTTGTGGTTTTAAGGTTTTAAGGTTTAGGGCTTTAGGAGTTTAGGGTTTAGGGGTTAAAGGGTTTTAGGGTTTTTCTTTTAGGGTTTTAGGGTTTTCAGGTTTAGGGTTTAGGGTTTTGGATTTTTGGTTTAAGGTTTAAGGTTTTGGGTTTAGGGTTTAGGGTTTAGTGCTTTACGGTTTTAGGGTATTATGGTTTTAAGGTTTAGGGTTTATTTTTTTGGGTTAAGGGTTTAGCGTTTAGGGTCTTAGGGTTTAGGGTTTAGAGTTTTGGGTTTAAGGTTTTTAGGTTTTTTGTTTAGGGTTTAGGATTTTAGGGTTTCCGGGTTTTGGGTTCTTGATTTCGGGTGAAGGTTTTAGGGTTTAGGGTTTTGGGTTCTGGGTTTAGGGTTTAAGGTTTAGGGTTTAGGGTTTAAGGTTTAGGGATTTAGGGTTTTAGGGTATTATGGTTTTAAGGTTTAGGGTTTAGGGTTTAGGGTTTATTTTTTAGGGTTAAGGGTTTAGGGTTTAGGCTTTTAGGTTTTGGGGTTTAGGGTTTTAGGGTTTTAGGGTTTAGGATTTAATGTTTTAGGGTTTTTGTGTTTTAGAGTTTAGGGTGTTAGGGGTTTAGGGTTTATGTTTTACGGTTTAGGGTTTAGGGTTTAGAGTTTAGGGTTTAGAGTTTTCGGTTTTGTGTTTAAGTTTTTAGGGTTTAGGGTTTAGTGTTTAGCTTTTTGGTTTAGGGCTCTGGGTTTGGGGTTTAGGATTTTAGGGTTTAGGGTTTTAGGGTTTTAGCGTTGTAGGTTTTTTAGGGTTTAGGGTTTTAGGGTTTTAGGGTTTAGGGTTTTAGGATTTTACAGTTTTATGGTTTAGGATTTAGGGTTTTTATGTTTTCGGGATTTAAGGTTGAGGGTTTTTGGGCTTTAGGGCTTAGGTTTTGTGGTTTAGGGTTTTATGTTTTTAGGGTTTCGGGTGTTAGGGTTTTATGGTTTAGGGTTTAGGTATTAGGGTTTAGGTTTTAGGGTTTAGGGTTTAGGGTTTTATTGTTGTACGGTTTAGGGTTTCAGGGGTTTAGGGTTTTATTGTTTTACGGTTTAGGGTTTTAGGGGTTTTGGATTTTAGGATTTTAGGGTTTCGAATTTGGGATTTAGGGTTTAGGGTTTTAGGGTTTTATTGTTTTACGGTTTAGGGTTTTAGGGGTTTTGGATTTTAGGGTTTTAGGGTCTAGGGTTTGAAGGTTTTTGCGTTTTTGGGTTTGTGGGTTTAGGGTTTCGGATTTGGGATTTAGGGTTTAGGGTTTTAGGGTTTTAGGGCTTAGGGTTTTACGGGTTAAGGGTTTTAGGGGTTTAGGGGTTTAGGATTTTAGGGCTTTAGGGTTTAGGTATTAGGGTTTAGGGTTTTAGTATATTAGGGTTTAGGGTTTAAGGTTTAGGATTTACGCTTTAGTGTTTTATGACTTTTGGACTTCAGTTTCGAGGGTTTTAGGGGTTTAGGATTTAGGATTTAGGGTTTAGGGTTTTAAGGTTTTAAGGTTTTATGGTTTGGGGTGGGGTTTTCGGGTTTAGGGTTTAGGGTTTTACGGTGTTAGAGTTTATGGTTTAGGGTTTAGGGTTTTAGGATTTAGGGTTTAGGGTTTAGGGTTTTAGGGCTTTAGGTTTTTAGGGTTTAGGGTTTTAGGGTTTTTGGGTTTAGAGTTTAGGTATTAGGGTTTTGGTTTTAGGGTTTAGGGTTTTAATGTTTTAGGGTTTAGGGTTTAGGGTTTAGGGTTTAGGGTTTAGGGTTTTAGTGTTTAGGGCTTAGGGTTTAGGGTTTAGGGTTTAGGGTTTATGGTTTTAGGATTTTAGGGTTTTAGGCTTTAGGATTTAGGGTTTAGGGTTTAGGGTTTAAGGTTTTACGGTTTTATGGATTAGGGATTAAGGTTTTAGGGTTTTCTGGTTTTAGAGGTTTAGGGTTTAGGGTTCAGTGTTTAGGATTTACTGTTTTGGGTTTTAGGGTTTTGGGTTTTAACGTTTTAAGGTTTAGGGCTTTAGGGGTTTAGGGTTTAAGGGTTAAAGGGTTTAAGGGTTTAAGGTTTTAGGGTTTTAGAGTTTTCGGGTTTTGGGTTCTGGATTTCGGGTTAAGGTTTTTAGGGTTTAGGGTTTTGGGTTTTTGGTTTAGGGTTTAAGGTTTAGGGTTTCAGAATTTTACTGTTTTATGGTTTAGGATTTAGGGTTTTTGGGTTTTCGGGATTTAAGGTTTATGGTTTTCGTGTTTTAAGTGTTTAGGATTTAGGATTTAGGGTTTAGGGTTTTAGGGTTTCAGGGTTTAGGGTTTAGGGTTTCGGGGTTTAGTGTAAGATTTTCGGGTTTAGAGTTTTAGGGTTTGGGGTTAGGGTATGGGGTTTAGGGTAGGGGTTTAGGATTTTAGGGTTTATGCTTTTAGGATTTAGGATTTAGGGTTTTACGGTTTTGGGATTTAGTGTTTTTGGGGGGTTTAGGGTTATAGAGGTTTAGGGTTTAGGGTTTTAGAGGTTTAGTGTTTAGGGTTTTAGAGGGTTTAGGGTTTTAGAGGGTTTAGGGTTTAGGGTTTTAGGGTTTTAGGTGTTTAGGGTGTAGGGTTTTTTGGGTTTTTGGGTTTAGAGTTTAGGTATTAGGGTTTAGGTTTTAGGGTTTAGGGTTTTAATGTTTTAGGGTTTAGGGTTTAGGGTTTAGGGTTTAGGGTTTTAGTGTTTAGGGTTTAGGGTTTAGGGTTTAGGGTTTAGGGTTTAGGGTTTAGGGTTTAGGGTTTTAGGATTTTAGGGTTTAGGCTTTAGGATTTAGGGTTTAGTTTAGGGTTTAAGGTTTGAGGTTTTATGGTTTTAGGGATTAGGGATTAAGGTTTTAGGGTTTTCTGATTTTAGAGGTTTAGGGTTTAGGATTTACTGTTTTGGGTTTTAGGGTTTTGAGGTTTTAAGGTTTTAAGGTTTAGGGATTTAGGGGTTTAGGGTTTAGGGGTTAAAGGGTTTAAGGGTTTAAGGTTTTAGGGTTTTAGGGTTTTAGGGTTTGTTTTTGGTTCTGGATTTCGGGTTATGGTTTTTAGGGTTTAGGCTTTGGGTTTTTGGTTTAGGGTTTAAGGTTTAGGATTTCAGGATTTTACTGTTTTATGGTTTAGGATTTAGGGTTTTTGGGTTTTCGGGATTTAAGGTTTATGGTTTTCGAGTTTTTAGTGTTTAGGATTTAGGATTTAGGGTTTAGGGTTTTAGGGTTCAGGGTTTAGGGTTTAGGGTTCAGGGTTTAGGGTTTTGGGGTTTAGTGTAAGATTTTCGGGTTTAGGGTTTTAGGGTTTGGGGTTAGGGTATGGGGTTTTAGGATTTTAGGGTTATGCTTTTAGGATTTAGGATTTAGGGTTTTACGGTATTGGGATTTAGGGTTTTTGGGGGTTTTAGGGTTATAGAGGTTTAGGGTTTAGGGTTTTTGAGGTTTGGGGTTTAGGGTTTAGGGTTTAGGATTTAGGTTTTAGGGTTTAGGGTTTAGCATTTAGGGCTTTAGGGTTTAAGGGTTTTGGGTTAGGGTTTAGGGTTTAGGTATTAGGTTTAGGGTTTATGGTTTAGGGTTTTATTGTACGGTTTAGGGGTGTTAGGGGTTTTGGATTTTAGGGTTTGAGGATTTTTACGTTTTGGGTTTGTGGGTTTTGGGGTTTCGGAATTGGGGATTTAGGGTTTAGGGTTTTTGATTTTACTGTTTTATTGTTTAGGATTTAGGGTTTTTTGGTTTTTGGGATTTTAGGTTTAGGGTTTAGGCTTTAAGGTTTAGGGTTTTAGGGTTGTAGGGTTTTAGGCTTTTAGTGTTTAGGTTTTTAGGGTTTTTCGAGTTTAGAGTTTAGGGTTTAGGGTTTTTGGATTTTTACTGTTTTATGGTTTAGGATTTAGGGTTTTTTGGTTTTCGGGGTTTTAGGTTTAGGGTTTAGGGTTTTAGGGCTTAGATTTTAGGGTTTATGATTTAGGGTTTAGGGTTTTAGAGTTTTAGGTTTTTAGGGTTTAGGGTTTTAGGGTTTTAGGGTTTAGGGTTTTAGGGTTTAGGGTTTTAGGGTTTTAGGTTTTTAGGGTTTAGGATTTTAGGGTTTTAGGGTTTAGGGTTTTAGGGTTTTAGGGTTTAGGGTTTAGGGTTTTAATGTTTAGTGGGTTAGTGTTTTTAGGGTTTAGGGTTTAGGGTTTTAGGGTTTTGAGTTTTCGGGTTTTAGGATCGTAGGCTTTTAGGGTTTAGGGTTTTATGATTTTGTGTTTATGGTTTTAGGATTTAGGGTTTTAGGATTTTCGGGATTTCATTTTTGGGTTTTAGGGGTTTAGGGTTTAGGATTTAGGGTTTAGGGTTTTAGAGTTTTAGGGTTTAGGGTTTAGGGTTTAGGGTTTAGGGTTTTAGGGATTTAGTGTTTAGGGTAAGATTTTCTGGTTTAGGGTTTAGGGTTTAGGGTTTAGGGTTTACGTTATGGGGTTTAGGGTTTTATGGTTTAAGGTTTTAGGGGTTTAGGATTTTAGGGTTTCGGATATAGGGTTTTGCGCTTTAGGGTTTTAGGGGTTTAGGGTTTCAGGGGTATAGGGTTTAGGGTTTAGGATTTAGGTTTTAGGGTTTAGGATTTAGCGTTTAGGGCTTTAGGGTTTAAGGGTTTAGGGTTTAGGGTTTACCATTTCTGGTTTAAGGTTTAGGGTTTAGGGTTTAGGATTTAGGGTTTTAGGGTTTAGGGTTTAGGGTTTAGGGTTTAGGGTTTAGGGTTTAAGGTTTTTGGATTTTAGTGTTTTAGGGTCTTGGATTTAGGGTTTATGGTTTTAGGGTTTAGGGTTTAGGGTTTTAGGGTTTTCTGGTTTTAGAGTTTAGGGTTTTAGAGGTTTAGGGTTTAGGGTTTAGAGTTTAGGTTTTTTAGTTTAGGGGTTAGGGTTTTAGGATTTTACTGTTTTATGGTTTAGGATTTAGGGTTTTTGGGTTTTCAGGATTTGAGGTTTAGGGTTTTCGGGTTTTAAGGGTTTAGGGTTTAGGGTTTTAGGGTTTCAAGGTTTAGGGTTTTGGGTTTTAGGGTAGTGTAAGGTTTTTGGGTTTAGGGTTTTAGGGTTTAGGGTTTAGGGTATGGGGTTTAGGATTTTAGGGTTTATGGTTTTGGGATTTAGGATTTAGGGTTTTACGGTTTTTAAGTTTTAGGGTTTTTGGGGCTTTTAGGGTGTTAGGGGTTTAGGGTTTTAGTGGTTTAGGGTTTAGGGTTTAGGGTTTAGGGTTTAGGATTTAGGTTTTAGGGTGTAGGGTTTAGTGTTTAGGGCTTTAGCGTTGAAGGGTTTAGGGCTTTGGGTTTAGGATTTAAGGTCTTAGGGTTTAGGGTTTAGGGTTTAGGTTTTAGGGTTTAAGGTTTTAGGACTTTAGGGTTTTAGGCTGTAGGATTTAGGGTTTTAGGGTTTAAGGTTTTACGGTTTTAGGGTTTAGGGATTAAGGTTTTATGGTTTTCTGGTTGTAGAGGTTTAGTGTTTCGGGTTCAGTGTTTAGGATTTACTATTTCGGGTTTTAGGGTTTTGTGGTTTTAAGGTTTTAAGGTTTAGGGCTTTAGGGGTTTAGGATTTAGGGGTTAAAGGGTTTAAGGGTTTAGGGTTTTAGGGTTTTTGTTTTAGTGTTTTAGGGTTTTCAGGTTTAGGGTTTAGGGTTTTGGGTTTTTGGTTTAGGGTTTAAGGTTTTGGGTTTAGGGTTTAGGGTTTAGTGCTTTTAGGGTTTTTGGATTTAGGCTTTAGGGTTCTAGGATTTTTGTGTTTTAGGGTTTAGGGTTTAGGATTTAGGGTTTAGGGTATAGGGTTTTAGGGTTTAACGGTTTAGGATTTAGGGTTTTAGGGTTTTAGTGTTGAGGGTTTACGGTTTTATGATTTTTGGGTTTTTGAGTTTAGGGTTTTAGGATTTAGGGTTTAGGGTTCTAGGGTTTTTGGGTTTTAGGGTTTTTGGGGTTTAGGGTTTAGGGTTTTAGGGTTTTAGGTTTAGGGTTTTAGGGTGTCACGTTTTTAGGGTTTAGGGTTTTGGGTTTAGGGTTTAGGTTTTAAGGTTTAGGTTTAGGATTTAGGGTATAGGGTTTCAGGGTTTTAGGGTTTAGAGTTTAGGGATTAGGGTTTTAGGGTTTTAGTATTTAGGGTTTTATGGTTTTAGGGTTTTGGGTTTAGGGTTTAGGGTTTAAGGTTTAGGGTTCAGGGTTTATGGTTTTATGATTTTAGGGTTTAGGATTTTAGGATTTAGGGTTTAGGGTTTTAGGGTTTTTGGGTTTTGGGGTTTTAGGGGTTTAGGGTTTAGGGTTTAGGGTTTAGAGTTTCGGCATAGGGTTAGGGTTTTATGGTTTTAGGGGTTTAGGGTTTAGTGTTTAGTTTTTTTGTTTGACGGTTTTAGGATTTTGGGGTTTAGTATTTAGGATTTAGGGTTTAGGGTATTAGGGTTTAGGGTTTAGGGTTTAGGTTGTAGGGTTTAGGGATTTAGGGTTTGAGGGTATTGGGTTTAAGGTTTTAGGCCTTTAGGATTTAGGGTTTAGGGTTTAGGGTTTGGGTTTTAGGGTTTAGTGCTTAAGGGTTTTCGGATTTTAGGGTTTTACGGTTTTAGGGTTTAGGGTTTAGGCTTTAGGGCTGAGGATTTCATAGTTTTGGGGTTTAGGGTTTTAGGCGTTGGGTTTTAGGATTTTAGGGTTAAGGATTAAGGGTTTCTGGGTTTTGGGTTTAGTGGTTTAGGGTTTTAGGGTTTAGTTTTGGGCGTTTTGGGCTTTAGGGATTTAGATTTTAGGGTTTTAAGGTTTAGGGATTAGGGACTAGGGTTAGGGTTTAGTGTCTAGGTTTAGGGTTGACGGTTTTATGGTTTTAGTGTCTTGGGGTTTAGGGTTTAGGATTTAGGATTTAGGGTTGTAAGGTTTTAGGGTTTTTGGATTTTGGGTTCTGGGTTTAGGGTTTTGATTTTAGGGTTTAGGGTTTTGGGTTTAGGGTTTAGGGTTTAAGGTTTTAGGATTTAGTGCTTAGGGTTCTAGGGTTTTTGGGTTTTAGGTTGTTAGGGTTTTAGGGGTTTAGAGTTGGGATATAGGGTTTAGGGTTTTAGTGTTAGGGTTTTGGGTTTTAAGGTTTTCGGGTTTTGGGTTCAAGTGTTAGGGTTTGGGTTTTAGGGTTTAGGGTTTACGGTTGAAGGTTTAAGGTTTAGGGTTTAGGGTTTAAGGTTTTAGGATTTAGTGCTTAGGGTTTTAGGGTTTTTGTGTTTTAGGTTGTTAGGGTTTTAGGGTTTTTGTGTTTTAGGTTGTTAGGGTTTTAGGGTTTTTGTGTTTTAGGTTGTTAGGGTTTTAAGGGTTTAGAGTTTAGGATATAGGGTTTAGGGTTTTAGGGTTTTAGTGTTTAGGGGTTATGGTTTTAGGGTTTTAGGGTTTAGGGTTCTAGGGTTTAGGTGGTGAGGTTTTAAGGTTTTAGTGTTTTGGGTTTTAGGGTTTTCGGGTTTCGGTTCAAGTTTTAAGGTTTGGGTTTTAGGGTTCAGGGTTTACGGTTTAAGGTTTAAGGTTTAAGGTTTAGGGTTGAGGGTTTTAGGATTTAGGGTTTTAGGGTTTAGGGTTTGTTTAGGTTTTTCCGTTTAGTCTTTTAGGGTAAAGGGTTTTAGGTGTTTAGGGTTTAAGATTTAGGGTATAGCGTTTTAGGGTTTCAGGGTTTCGGGTTTAGGGTTTTAGGGTTTTCGTGTTTAGGGGATTTGGGTTTTAGGGTTTTAGGGGTTTAGGGTTTTAGGGTTCTAGGGTTTAGGGTTTAGGGTTTAGGGTTTAGGGTTTCGGGTTTTACGGTTTTAAGGTTTCAGGGTTTAGGGTTTTAGGGGTTTTTGGGTTTAGGGTTTTAGGATTTTTGGTTTAGGGTTTTAGAGTTTTCGAGTTTTGGGTTCTTGGTTTACGGTTAAGGTTTTAGGGTTTAGGGTTTTGAGTTTAGGGTTTAGGTTTTAAGTTTTAGGGTTTAGGGTTGAGGGTTTTATGATTTTTTTGTTTAGAGTTTAGGGTTTTAGAATTTAGGGCTTAGGGTTCTACGGTTTTTGGGTTTTAGGGTTTTTGGGTTTTAGGATTTTAGGAGTTTAGGGTTTAAGGTTTTAGGGTTTACGGTTTTAGAGTTTTAGGGGTTTAGGGTTTAGGGTTTTGGGTTTAGGGTTTAGGTTTTAGGGTTTAGGGTTTTATGGTTTAGTGTTTAGGGTTTAGGGTTTAGGGTTTTAGGGTTTTAGGATTTGGGGTTTTATGGTTTTAGGATTATGGTTTGTGGTTTAAGGTTTAGGGTTTACGGTTTAGGGTTTTATGATTTTAGGGTTTTAGAGTTTAGGGTTTTAGGTTTAGGGTTTTGGGATCTAGGGTTTTTGGGTTTTAGGGGTTTGGGGTTTTAGGGTTTAGGGTTTAGGGTTTAGGGTTTAGGGTTTAGGGTTTAGGGTTTCGGGATAGGGTTTAGGGTTTTATGATTTTAGGGGTTTAGGGTTTAGGGTTTAGTGTTTAGGTTTTAGGGTTGAAGGTTTTAGGATTTTTGGGTTTTTGGGGTTTAGGGTTTTGGGATTTAGGGTTTATGGTTTTAGGGTTTTAGGGTTTAGCTTAGGGTTAAGGTTTTAGGGTTTAGGGTTTACGGTTTAGGTTTTTAGGTTTTAGGGTGGGGTTTTACGGTTTTAAGGTAGGTTTTAGGATTCTAGGGTTTTTGGATTTTGGGTTCTGGTTTTAGGGTTTAGGTTTTAGGGTTTAGGGTTTTGGGTTTTGGGTTTTGGGTTTAGGGTTTAAGGTTTTAGGATTTAGGGCTTAGGGTTTTTGGGTTTTTGGGTTCTAGGGGTTTAGAGTTTAGGATTTAGGGTTTAAGGTTTTAGGGTTTTAGGGGTTTCGGGTTTAGGGTTTAGGGTTTATGGTTTTAGGGGTTGAGGGTTTAGGGTTTAGTGCTTAGGTTTTAGGGTTGATGGTTTTAGGATTTTAGGGTTTTTGGGTTTTAGGGTTTTGTGATTTAGGTTTTAGGGTTTTAGTGTTTAGGGTTTAGGGTTTAGGTTTTAGGGTTTACGGTTTTGGGTTTACAGTTTATGGTTTAAGGTTTTAGGGTTTAGGGTTTTAGGGTTTTAGGGTTTTGGGTTTTACGATTTTAGGGTTTTCGGATTTTGGGTTCTGGTTCTAGGGTTTAGGTTTTAGGGTTTAGGGTTTTGGGTTTGGGGTTTAGGGTTTAAGGTTTTAGGATTTATGGCTTAGGGTTTTAAGGTTTTTGGGTTTTAGGGGTTTAGAGTTTAGGATTTAGGGTTTAGGGTTTTAGGGTTTTAGGGTTTAGGGGTTTAGGGTTTTAGGGTTCTAGGGTTTGGGGTTTATGGTTTTAGGGATTTAAGGTTTTAGGTTTCACGTTTTAGGGTTTTAGGGTTTTCGGGTTTCGGGTTCAGGGCTTAGGGCTTCGGTTTTAGGGTTTAGGTTTTAGGGTTTAGGGTTTAGGGTTTTAGGTTTGAGGGTTTTAGGAGTTTAGGGTTTTAGGATTTTGGGTTTAGTGTTTAGGGTTTCCGGTTTAGTCTTATAGGGTTAAAGGGTTTTAGGGGTTTGGGGTTTCGGATTTAGGGTTTACAGTTTTAGGGTTGTAGGGATTCAGGGTTTTGGGTTTAGGGTTTTTGGGTTTTATGGTTTTAGGTTTTAGGGTTTTGTTAGGGTTCAAGGGTTTAGGGTTTAAGGGTTTTCTGGTTTTTAGGGTTTAGGGTTTTAGGGGTTTAGGGTCTTGGGGTTTAGGGTTAGGGTTTTAGGGTTTAGGTTTTAGGGTTTAGGGTTTAGGGTTTAGGATGTAGGATTTAGGGTTTTAGGGTTTACGGTTTAGGATTTACTGTTTTAGGGTTTTAGGATTTTAGGGTGTAGGGTTTAGGAATATGGGTTTAGGGATTAGGGTTTTAGGGGTTTTGTGCTTTAGGGTTTAGGCTTTAGTGTTTTAGGGTTTATTGTTTAGTGTTTAGGTTTTAGGGTTGACGGCTTTAGGGTTTTAGGGTTTAGAATTTAGGGTTTTTGGTTTTAAGGTTTTAGGGTTTTAGGGTTATCGTGTTTTGGGTTCTGGGTTTATGATTAAGGTTTTAGGGTTTAGGGTTTTGGGGTTAGTGTTTAGGGTTTAAGGTTTAGGGTTTAGGTTTAGGGTTTTATGAGTTTAGGGTTTTAGAGTTGAGGGTTTTAGGATTTAGGGTTTAGGGTTCTAGGGTTTTTGGGTTTTAGGGTTTGAGGGGTTTAGGGTTTAGGATTTAGGGTTTAGGGTTTAGGGTTTAGGGTTAGGGTTTACGTTTTTGGCGTTTTAGGGGTTTTGGGTTTGGGGTTTAGTGTTTAGGTTTTAGGGTTGACGGCTTTAAGGTTTTAGGGTTTGGAATTTAGGGTTTTGGGTTTTAAGGTTTTAGGGTTTAGGGTTTAGGGTTTTAGGGTTTAGGTGTAATACCCTGACCCAGATTAGGCGTGTGTTAGCTTAATAATCTTATTTAACCGATTAATCTCGAAGATTACGGTTAGGGCTTTGAGGAAAACCCAGGTGTGGCCCAATCCGAGCTCGTGAGCTTAGTGATCCAGCTCGTCTAGCTGGAGGGGCATTTTGGTAATTTACCATTTCTAGTTGTTATTTTATAAATTATGCTGTTGTGTGATTATTATTGGTTGATAATATTCTTCTTAATAAAGGATTTGTATTTTCTGATTTTAAAATGAATTTATTTTTAGAAAATAGTATTTAAAAATGCACCGGTCAAAACCCGAAAGGGAGTAATAATTATTTTAAATGATTTTGGAATTGAAATAAATTTTGAAAAGTATTTTGTGTTAGACCATTTTAAGAATGGTCTAGTTATTCCTTTGCACCCCAAAATGAGATTTCTAAATTGTTTTATTTAACATTTGTTTAATTAAGTAAATAAGGTTAAATTATGATTTTTAATTAAATCAATCGTTTTTAGTGAGAGTTAAACTCAAAATTTTTATGGTGATCTTCAAAACCCAACTTATCTGTAAGGTTAGATCAAGATTTGAGTTTCTAAGAATCATACTTTCAGTTTAAAATCGGTTTTTTATTAAAACCGGAGACTTATTTGCAAAATGGAAAAGTTGCAGGGACTGATTTGCAACCGACGCCCGAAACAGTGGTTACACTGTAGCGGACGTCGGCAGCGGCTGCATGCAGTGGCCAACGGCCACTTCTTCCTGCTGTTTCTCTATATATATAGCCCCTCGAGCAGCCCAAACTCCCTTCAAACTTTCTATTCTCTCTTAGTCTCTTTTAGCTGCTCTCTGTCAAACCAGAAACCGAACTGTTCCAGCCCCTGTTGTTTCCAAGTTTCAGTCACCCGTAAGCTTAAAAGAATTTTTTTTCAAAGACCGAATTTTCAGCCCAAGAACTCCAGTGAAGGTAACCACTGTGTTCCTCTTTCAATTCCAGTCGATTTAGAATCAAGAAAAACTCATTTTGGTTAAGTATGGAGTGTGTAAAATGGTTTCAAAGTCTAAGGGAAACCATGGGTTCTATTGTACCCGTGGGATTTTGGTTTTAAAATCGGTTGGCCCAGTGAGCTTCAAAGCTCCAAACCATTTCCTATGGAAAAAGGACTCCCAGAGGAGTCCATCAGACCGGCTAGATGTGAAAACCGAGTCCGGGAGACCCTCTGTTTCCGGATTCGTAATTCACTGAGTGTCTGCCGTCACTGTCTGCTGTTGCAGAAAGTGGAGGAAGACGACTCTCGAGCGGTCCGAGAGTCGAGCTTCGAACGGTCCGAGCCCTTCGGACGGTCCGAGAGCTAATCCTCAGATGTTCCGAGCTTTACCCCAAGCCCAGTTACGCTCGAGGCTAGCCTGACCCACTCGGACGTTCTGAGCCCTAACTTTAGAGTTTAGGGTTTTGTGTTTTTGGGTTTTAGGGTTTATTGTTTTAAGAGTTTGTGGTTTAGGATTTAGGGTGTTAGGATTTTAGGGGTTTAGGGTTTTAGGCTTTAGTGTTTAGGGTTTTAGGGTTTAGGGTTTAGGTATTAGGGTTTAGGCTTTAGTGTTTAGTATTTACGGTTTAGGTTTTTAGGGTTTTTGGCTTTAGGGCTTTAGGGTTTGGGGTTTTAGGGATTTAGGGTTTAGGATTTAGGTATTTGGGTTCAGGTTTTAGGGTTTAGGATTTAAGGTTTAGGGTTTCGGGTTTATGGTTTTCGGGTTTTCGGGTTTTAGGATTTTAGGGTTTGGGGTTTTACGGGTTTAGGGTCTTAGGGTTTTAGGGTTTTAGGGATTTAGGATTTTTGGGTTTAGGCTTAGGATTTAGTGTTTAGGGTTTTGGGTTCTAGGGTTATAGGGTTTTAGGGTTTAGGATTTTTGGGTTTTTACGCTTAGGGTATAGGTATTAGGGTTTAGATTTTAGGGTTTACGGTTTGGGGTTTACGGTTTAGGGTTAAGGGTTTTAGAGTTTTAGGGTTTAGGGTTTAAGGGTTTAGGGTTTAGGGTTTTATGATTTTAGATTTTCAGTTTTTAAGGTTTTAGGGGTTTAGGGTTTAGGATTTAGGGTTAAGGGTTTTAGGGTTTTAGGGTTTAGTGTTTAAGGTTTAGGGTTTTAGGGTTTGAGGGTTTGGAATGGTTTTGGGGTTAGGGTTTTTGGGTTTTAGGGTTTAGGGTATGGCGTATAGGGTTTAAGGGTTTAGGGTTTTATGGTTTAGTGTTTTATGGTTTAGGGTTTTAGGGGTTTAGGGTTTAGGGTTTTAGGGTCTATGATTTAGGGATTTAGGGTTTTAGGGTTTAGGGTTTTACGGTTTTAGCGTCTAGGGTTTTAGGGTGTTATGGGTTTAGGGTTTAGGGTTTAGGATTTAGGGTTTAGGGTTTAGGGTTTCGGGTTTTAGGGTATAGGGTTTAGGGTTTAAGGTTTAGAGATTAGGATTTAGCGTTTTAGGGTTTAGGGTTTAAGGTTTAGGGTTTAGAGTGTTAGGATTTTAGCGTTTAGGATTTAGGGTTTAGGGTTTAAGGTTTAGGGTTTTAGGGTTGTAGGGTTTCGGGTTTAAGGTTTTAGGGTTTTCGGGTTCTAGAGTTTAGGGTTTTAGGGGTTTAGGGTTTCGGATTTTAGGGTATAGGGTTTAGGGTTTAGGGTTTAGGATTTAGTGTTTTAGGGTTTAGGGTTTAGAGTTTTAGGATTTTAAGGTTTAGGATTTAGGGTTTAGGGTTTAGGATTTAAGGTTTTAAGGTTTTAGGGTTTAGGGTTTAAGGTTTTAAGGTTTTCGGGTTTTAGAGTTTAGGGTTTTAGGGTTTTAGGGTTGACGGATTAGGTTTAGTGTTTAGGGTTTAGGGTTTAGAGTTTAGGGTTTAGGGTTTAGGGTTTCGAGTTTAGGGTTTAGGGTTTAGAGTTTAGGGTTTAGGATTTAGTGTTTTATGGTTTAGGGTTTAGGGTTTAGAGTTTTAGGATTTTAGGGTTTTAGGGTTTAGGATTTAGGGTTTTAGGGTTTAGGATTTAGGGTTTAGTGTTTAGGGTTTAGGATTTTAGGGTTTTAGGGTTTAGGATTTAAGGTTTTAGGGTTTTCAGGTTTTAGAGTTTAGGGTTTTAGGGGTTTAGGGTTTATGGTTTACAGTTTAGTATTTAGGGTTTAGGGTTTAGAGTTTTGGGTTTAGGGTTTAGGGTTTAGGGTTTTAGGTTTTTAGGGTTTTAGGTTTTTAGGGTTTTCGGGTTTTAGGATTTTCGGGTTTTAAGATTTGAAGGTTTAGGGTTTTACTGCTTTAGGGTCTTAGGGTCTTAGGCTTTTAGGGTTTTAGGGGTTTAGGATTTTAGTGTTTTAGGGTTTAGTGTTTTAGGGTTAAGGTTTAGTGTTTAGGGTTTGGGTTTTAGGGTTTTAGGGTTTTTGCGTTTAGGGTATAGGTATTAGGGTTTAGGATTTCGGGTTTAGCGTTTAGGGTTTACTGTTTAGGGTTAAGGGTTTTAGGGTTTAGATTTTAAAGGCTTAGGGTTTAGGGTTTTATGATTTTAGTGTTTCATAGGGGTTTAGGGTTTAGGGTTTAGGATTTAGCGTTAAGGTTTTAGTGTTTTAGGGTTTAGTGTTTAGGATTTAGAGTTTTAGGGTTTTAGAGTTTTAGGTTTTATGGTTTAGGGTAAGGTTTTCGGGGTTTAGGGTTTATTTTTTAAGATTTAGGGTTCAGGGTTTACAGTTTAGGATTTGGGGTTTGGGGTTTAGGCTTTTAGAGTTTTAGGGTTTTAGGGTTTAGGATTTAGGGTTTCGGGTTTTCGGGATTTAGGGTTTATGGTTTTAGGGGTTTAGGGTTTAGGTGTTAATGTTTAGGGTTTAGGGTTTAGGTGTTTATTGTTTTAGGGTTATAGGGGTTTAAGTTTAGGGTTTATTTTTTAGGGTTTAGGGTTTAGGGTTTCAGGTTTTAGGGTTTAGGGTTTGGGGTTTAGGGTTTAGGGTTTAGGATTTAGTGTTTTAGGGTTTAGGGTTTAGGGTTTAGGGTTTAGAGTTTTAGGATTTTAGGGTTTTTGGGTTTTAGATTTAGGGTTTAGAGTTTAGGGTTTAGGGTTTTAGGGTTTTAGGGTTTTAGGGTTTAGGGTTTAAGGTTTTAGGGTTTTCGGATTTTAGAGTTTTGGGTTTTAGGGGTTTAGGGTTTACGGTTTATGGTTTAGTGTTTAGGGTTTAGGGTATAGAGTTTAGGGTTTAGGGTTTAGGGTTTCGGGTTTAGGGTTTAGGGTTTAGGGTTACGATTTAGTGTTTTAGGGTTTAGGGTTTAGGTTTTAGGGTTAAGAGTTTTAGGATTTTAGGGGTTTAGGGTTTAGGATTTAGGGTTTAGGGTTTAGGGTTTAGGGTTTTAGGGTTTTAGGGTGTAGGGTATATTTTAAAAGGTTTAGGGTTTAGAGTTTACAGTTTGGTGTTTGGGGTTTCGAGTTTAGGGTTTTAGAATTTTAGGGTTTAGGATTTAGCGTTTAAGGTTTAGGGTTAGGGTTTTAGGGTTTTAGGGTTTAGGGTTTAAGGTTTTTGGTTTTCGGGTTTTAGATTTTAGGGTTTTAGGGGTTTAGGGTTTAGGGTTTAGGGTTTTGGGTTTAGGGTTTAGGGTTTCTTGTTTGCGGTTTACATTTTAGGGTTTAGGGTTTAGGGTTTAGAGTTTAGGGTTTAGGGTTTAGGGTTTAGGGTTTCGGGTTTTAGCGTTTTAGGGTTTTTGGGTTTTACGGTTTAGGGTTTTAGTGGTTTATGGTTTTAGTGTTTTGGGGTTTTAGGGTTTTAGGGTTTAGGGTTTATTGTTTAGATTTTTTGGTTTACGGTTTAGGGTTTATGGTTTTAGCGTTTTAGGGTTTAGGGTTTTAGTGGTTTAGGATTATAGTGTTTTGGGGTTTTAGGGTTTTAGGGTTTAGGGTTTATTTTAAAAGGTTTAGGGCTGAGGGTTTACAGTTTGGAGTTTGGGGTTTAGGGTTTAGGGTTTTAGAATTTTAGGGTTTAGGATTTAGGGTTTAAGGTTTACGGTTAGGATTTTAGGTTTTAGGGTTTAGGGTTTATGGTTTTTGGTGTTCAGGTTTTAGATTTTAGGGTTTTAGTGGTTTAGGGTTTAGGGTTTAGGGTTTTAGCGTTTTAGGGTTTTTGGGTTTTACAGTTTAATGTTTTAGTGTTTTGGGGTTTTAGGGTTTTAGGGTTTAGGGTTTATTGTTTAGATTTTTTTGGTTGGGTTAGGGTTTAAGGTTTAGGGTTTAGAATTTTAGGGTTTTAGGTGGTTAGAGTTTTAGGGTTCAGGGTTTAAGGTTTTATGGTTGTAGGCTTTTAGGGTTTCGGGTTTGAGGGTTTTAGGGTTTGGGGTTTTAGGGTTGTAGGGTTTTAGGGGGTTAGGCTTTTAGGGTTTAGGGTTTAGAGTTTAGGGTTTTAGGGTTTTAGGGTTGTAGGCTTTTAGGGTTTCAGGTTTTAGGGTTTTAGGGTTTGGGGTGTTCGGGTTTTAGGGTTGTAGGTTTTTAGGGTTTAGGGTTTTAGGGTTTTAGGGTTGTAGGTTTTTAGGGTTTAGGGCTTTAGGGTTATAGGGTTTAGGGTTCAGGGTTTAGGGTTTAGGGTTTTAGGGTTTTCTTGTTTAGGATTTAGGGTTTATGGTTTTAGGTGTTTAGGGTTTAGGTGTTAATGTTTAGGGTTTAGGGTTTAGGTGTTTATTGTTTTAGGGTTATAGGGGTTTAAGTTTAGGTTTATTTTTTAGGGTTTAGGGTTTAGGGTTTCAGGTTTTAGGGTTTAGGGTTTGGGGTTTAGGGTTTAGGGTTTAGGATTTAGTGTTTTAGGGTTTAGGGTTTAGGGTTTAGGGTTTAGGGTTTAGAGTTTTAGGATTTTAGGGTTTTTGGGTTTTAGATTTAGGGTTTAGAGTTTAGGGTTTAGGGTTTTAGGGTTTTAGGGTTTAGGGTTTAAGGTTTTAGGATTTTCGGGTTTTAGAGTTTTGGGTTTTAGGGGTTTAGGGTTTACGGTTTATGGTTTAGTGTTTAGGGTTTAGGGTATAGAGTTTAGGGTTTAGGGTTTAGGGTTTCGGGTTTAGGGTTTAGGGTTTAGGGTTTAGGGTTACGATTTAGTGTTTTAGGGTTTAGGGTTTAGGTTTTAGGGTTAAGAGTTTTAGGATTTTAGGGGTTTAGGATTTGGGGTTTAGGGTTTAGGGTTTAGGGTTTTAGGGTTTTAGGGCATATTTTAAAAGGTTTAGGGTTTAGGGTTTACAGTTTGGTGTTTGCGGTTTCGAGTTTAGGGTTTTAGAATTTTAGGGTTTAGGATTTAGCGTTTAAGGTTTAGGGTTAGGGTTTTAGGGTTTTAGGGTTTAGGGTTTAAGGTTTTTGGTTTTCGGGTTTTAGATTTTAGGGTTTTAGGGGTTTAGGGTTTAGGGTTTAGGGTTTTGGGTTTAGGGTTTAGGGTTTCTTGTTTGCGGTTTACAGTTTAGGGTTTAGGGTTTAGGGTTTAGAGTTTAGGGTTTAGGGTTTAGGGTTTAGGGTTTCGGGTTTTAGCGTTTTAGGGTTTTTGGGTTTTACGGTTTAGGGTTTTAGTGGTTTATGGTTTTAGTGTTTTGGGGTTTTAGGGTTTTAGGGTTTAGGGTTTATTGTTTAGATTTTTTGGTTTACAGTTTAGGGTTTATGGTTTTAGCGTTTTAGGGTTTAGGGTTTTAGCGTTTTAGCGTTATAGGGTTTTAGGGTTTAGGGTTTATTTTAAAAGGTTTAGGGTTTAGGGTTTACAGTTTGGAGTTTGGGGTTTAGGGTTTAGGGTTTTAGAATTTTAGGGTTTAGGATTTAGGGTTTAAGGTTTAGGGTTAGGGTTTTAGGGTTTTAGGGTTTAGGGTTTATGGTTTTTGGTTTTCAGGTTTTAGATTTTAGGGTTTAGGGGTTTAGGTTTAGGGTTTAGGGGGTTTTAGCGTTTTAGGGTTTTTGGGTTTTACAGTTTAATGTTTTAGTGTTTTGGGGTTTTAGGGTTTTAGGGTTTTAGGGTTTAGGGTTTATTGTTTAGATTTTTTTGGTTGGGTTAGGGTTTAGGGTTTAGGGTTTAGGGTTTAGAATTTTAGGGTTTTAGGTGGTTAGAGTTTTAGGGTTCAGGGTTTAAGGTTTTATGGTTGTAGGCTTTTAGGGTTTCGGGTTTGAGGGTTTTAGGGTTTGGGGTTTTAGGGTTGTAGGGTTTTAGGGGGTTAGGCTTTTAGGGTTTAGGGTTTAGAGTTTAGGGTTTTAGGGTTTTAGGGTTGTAGGCTTTTAGGGTTTCAGGTTTTAGGGTTTTAGGGTTTGGGGTGTTCGGGTTTTAGGGTTGTAGGTTTTTAGGGTTTAGGGTTTTAGGGTTTTAGGGTTGTAGGTTTTTAGGGTTTAGGGCTTTAGGGTTATAGGGTTTAGGGTTCAGGGTTTAGGGTTTAGGGTTTTAGGGTTTTCTTGTTTAGGATTTAGGGTTTATGGTTTTAGGTGTTTAGGGTTCAGGTGTTAATGTTTAGGGTTTAGGGTTTAGGGTTTAGGGTTTAGGTGTTTATTGTTTTAGGGTTATAGGCGTTTAAGTTTAGGGTTTATTTTTTAGGGTTTAGGGTTTAGGGTTTCAGGTTTTAGGGTTTAGGGTTTGGGGTTTAGGGTTTAGGGTGTAGGGTTTAGGGTTTAGGGTTTAGAGTTTTAGGATTTTAGGGTTTTTGGGTTTTAGATTTAGGGTTTAGAGTTTAGGGTTTAGGGTTTTAGGGTTTTAGGGTTTAGGGTTTAAGGTTTTAGGGTTTTCGGGTTTTAGAGTTTTGGGTTTTAGGGGTTTAGGGTTTACGGTTTATGGTTTAGTGTTTAGGGTTTAGGTATAGAGTTTAGGGTTTAGGGTTTAGGGTTTCGGGTTTAGGGTTTAGGGTTTAGGGTTACGATTTAGTGTTTTAGGGTTTTGGGTTAGGATTTAGTGTTTTAGGGTTTTGGGTTTAGGTTTTAGGGTTAAGAGTTTTAGGATTTTAGGGGTTTAGGGTTTAGGATTTAGGGTTTAGGGTTTAGGGTTTAGGGTTTAGGGTTTTAGGGTTTTAGGGTTTAAGGTTTTAGGGTTTAGTGTTTTGGGTTTTGAGTTTTAGGGTTTTAGGGTTTTAGGGTTTAGGGTTTTTGGGTTTTAGGGTTTAAGGTATGCAGTTTAGGGTTTAAGGGTTTAGGGTTTTATGTTTTAGTGTTTTATGGTTTAGGGTTCTAGGGGTTTAGGGTTTTAGGCTTTAGGGTTTTAAGGATTTTGGATTTTAGGCTTTAGGGTTTTAGGGTTTTATGGGTTTAGGGTTTAGGGTTTAGGGTTTAGGGTTTAGCGTTTAGGGTTTTAGGGTTTTAACGTGTTAGGGTTTTAAGGGTTAGGGTTTATTTTTTAAGATTTAGGGTTTAGGGTTTACAGTTTAGGATTTGGGGTTTGGGGTTTAGGGTTTTAGAGTTTTAGGGTTTTTGCGTTTAGGATTTTGGGTTTAGCATTTTTGGTTTAGGGTTTTAGGGTTTTAGGGTTTAAGGTTTTGGGGTTTTGGGGTTTTAGATTTTAGGATTTTAGGAGATTAGGATTTAGGGATTTGGGTTTAGGGTTTAGGGTTTAGTGTTTACGGTTTACGGTTTAGGGTTTAGGGTTTAGGATTTAGGGTGTTGGGTTTTGGGTTTAGGGTTTTGGGTTTTAGCGTTTTAGTGGTTTGTTTTAGGGTTTAGGGTTTAGTGTTTAGGTTTTTTGGTTTAGGATTTAGGGTTTTAGGGGTTTAGGGTTTTAGGGTTTTAGGGTTTTGGGATTTTAGGGTTTTAGGGTTTTACGGTTTATGATTTAAGGGGTTTACTACTTTAGGTTTTACTTTTAGGGTTTTAGGGATTAGGATTTTAGGGGTTTAGGGTTTGGGGTTTAGGGTTTAAGATATAAGGTTTTAGGATTTAGGGTTTAGGGTTTAGGGTTTAGGGTTTAGGGCTTTAGGGTTTTAGTGTTTTAACATTTTAGGGTTTAGGGTTTAGGGTTTAGGATTTTAGGGTTTAGGATTTAGGGTTGTAGGGTTTTAGTGTTATAGGGTTTAGGGTTTTAGGATTATAGGGGTTCAGGGTGTAGAGGTTAGGATTTTAGGGTTTAAGGATTTAGATTTAGGGTTTTAGGGTTTTAGGGTTTAGGGTTTAGGGTTTTAGTATTTAGGGTTTTAGGGTTTAGGGTTTAAGGTTTTAGGGTTTTGGGTTTAGGGCTTAGGGTTTCAGGTTAAGGGTTTTAAAGTTTTAGTGTTTTAGGGTTTAGGGTTTATGGTTTAGGATTTAGGGTTTAGGGTTTTATGATTTTAGGGTTTTAAAGTTTTAGTGTTTTAGGGTTTAGGGTTTAAGGTTTAGGGTTTTGGGTTTAGGATTTTATGATTTTAGGGTTTCAGTTTTTGGTTTAGGGTTTTAGAGTTTTAGCGTTTTAGAATTTAGGGTTTAAGGTTTTAGGGTTAGAGTTTTAAGGGTTTAGGGTTTCGGGTTTAGGGCTTAGGGTTTACGGTTTACGGTTTAGGGTCTAGGGTTTAGAGTTTAGAGTTCAGGGTTTAGGGTTTAGGGTGTAGGTTAGCATCTTTGGGTTTTAGGGTTTAGGGTTTTAGGGGTTTAGGGTTTAGTGTTTAGGGTTTTTGGTTTAGGGTTTAGGGTTTATGGTTTAGGGTTTTAGGGGGTTAGGGTTTTAGGGTTTGGGGTTTGGAGTTTAGGGTTTTAGGGTTTAGGGTTTAGGGTTTTAGGGTTTTAGGGTTGTAGGCTTTTAGGTTTAGGGTTTTGGGGTTTAGGGTTTAGGGTTTAGGGTTTTCGGGTTTAGGGTTTTAGGGTTTTAGGGTTTAGGGTTTAGGGTTTTAGGGTTTTGGGGTTTAGTGTTTAGGGTTTAGGGTTTTCGGGTTTAGGGTTTTAGGGTTTGAAGGATTTAGGGTTATGGGTTTACGCTTTAGGGTTTAGGGGTTTAGAGTTTTAGGGTTTTGGTTTTAGGATTTTATTGTCTTAGTGTTTTAGGGATTGGGATTTAGGGTTGTAGGCTTTTAGGGTTTAGGGTTTTGGGGTTTAGGGTTTAGGGTTTAGGGTTTAGGGTTTACGATATAGGGTTTTATGGTTTAGGATTTAGGGTTTTTGAGTTTTAGGGATTTAGGGTTTTTGGGGTTTAGGGTTTACGTTTTAGAGTCAGGGTTTAGGGTTTAGGGTTTAGGAGTTTTGGGTTTTAGGGGTTTAGGGTTTAGGGTTTAGGGGTTTAGGGTTATAGGGTTTTAGGGTTTAGGGTTATAGTGTTTTAGGGTTTAGGGTTTAGGGTTTATCATCTTAGGTCCATAAATGACCCGTAATCTATATCAAGTCCATAAAGTCCATAATCATTCAAGGTCCATGCTTAGATAGTTCATAAATAGAAACTTCCTAAATTTAATTTATAAATTCCATACTTAGAAAGTTTCCAACTTAAATCTCCACCTTCCATATTTAAAAGGTTTCTGTACTTAGATAGCTTCTAATTTAATCTCCACTTTCCTTAATTAGAAACTTTCCAATTAGTCTTTACCTTTCAAAATTAGAGACTTTCCAATTTAATCTCTACTTTCCAAAATTAGATACTTACTAATTTAAACTCCATCTTCCAAACTTAGAACTTACTAATTTAATAACCATTCTCCATATTTAGAATGTTTCCAAACTTTGCATGCATCTTTCCATGCTTGAATAGTTTTCAAATTTAGATTCCCTAATTAGAAAGTTTCCAATAAACCAATCAAAATCCATCAACCTTAACAAAACAACTCCATGGGGTTCGGCCATACACCATGGCCGAACCCTATGGTTACCATCCTTTTTATTAAAAGATTCAAACCCCTTTTTAACCAACTCCAATCAAATTCCATTAATAAATTAAATCCATAAAAATAGTTGGTGGGGTTCGGCCACACACTATGGCCAAACCTCACCCCTTTCGTTTTTTTTTTTTTACTCTTTTGATCCAATCAAACAACATAATAACCTTTCTAAAATCATAAGCATGAATCCATAATCTTCATGCTTGAAACCCCATAAACTTATTAACAATTTCCATCGTTTTTATTATTAACAATCCAATAAAATAAACCATCAACCTTCTATGGGGTTCGCCCCTTGATCATGGCCGAACCCTATTGTTCATCAACTTCTCATTAAACCATTCAAAATCCCTTTTTAAAACATGTAGAATTAATCCATGGTTTTTATCCTTAAAATTCCATACATTAACCATAATAATATGACCCATGTTTCTTCTATAAAATCACCAAAACCCTTCCATGGGGTTCGGCCATGGTGCATGGCCGAACCCTATGGTTCATCCATGATCATCTCTTAATTCTTCTTCCATGGGGTTCGGCCATACACCTTGGCCGAACCCTATGGTTCCTTATCTTAAATAAACAAAAATCATAAGATCACTTACCGGTTCCGCGACTCCTTTGATTTTCCGTCGGTGGATCTTGTTCTTCTAATCCTTCTCCTTTCCTTAGCCTTTTCTTGTGTATGCCGTGAACCACTTTGTGTTGCTGCTCTTGTGCTTGCTGCTGCCTCTCTTCCTTTGATAATGATTGCCGTGCATGAGTGTAATAGCCCGGACTTTTTAAATCAATATATATGTGGCTATTATTTATTTTAATGATAGAAATTGGAAATTTTGATGGGATAAGTGTTAAGTGGATCAAAAATTTGGGCAAAGGACCAAGTATGGTCCAATGGACCATGGATTGAATTAAATTCATTTAAATGGTCAAGGATGGTTAAATTGGGCCCAATACCCGTTTGGGACCCAATGGGTCAGGATGATTTAAGCTCTAAGGTAAATGGGTAGGAGGTGAATGTAATTGGGCCATGGACCAAGGTGACATGGCCGAATGGGACCCACCTCCACCTCACCAAATGAGATGGAGTGTGGACCAAGGATTGGTGGGGCCGGCCACCATGGTTGACTTGATCAACCATGGGTGGAATAATAGAATTAAGTTAAGTGGGAATTAATTAACCTAAGTTAATTATCTAGTTAATTAAATGATTAAACTATCCAAAAGGTGGTCAAAGGGGTCAAAATTGGAAGACCAAACCACCTCATTTCAAACACCAAAAACGTTGGGCTTGGTGGTGGTTTATCCCAACCACCACCATAAAGCATAAAAAATATCCCATGGGGTTGGTGGGAGGAGTTAATGGAAGAGTGTAATTTATATGATGGTTCTCGTGATTTATTTTGGTAATTTATATGATTTGCTTTATGATGGGTTTTAAGATTATGATTTATATATATTATATGGCATATTGCGAGGCTATGATTTATATGATTGGGCTATGAATTATATATGAAGGCTACAAATTATATATATTACATAGCATAATGCACCTACATCTCATGCATGGCATGGGCGGGAAAATAATGAAACCGGAGTCCATGCTCCATTGGGGCGACCGAGAAGCAGACATGGGGATAGCCTGATGCGCTATAACCAGAGTCTATGCTTCGTCGGGGCAACTAAGAAGCAAACATGGGGATAGCCTGATGCGCTATAACCGGAGTCCATGCTCCGTGTGGGCGACCGAGAAGCAGACATGGGGATATCTTGATATGTGGAGATATAACCGGAGTCCATGCTCCGTAGGGGCGACCGAGAAGCAAACATGGGGATATCATGATGGTATGGATGATGGGTGGGACTCATGACATAGACACTCACGGCATAGCATTCATTTTATGGTTTTCATATATTATTATCTGTATGCTTGTTATCACTAATCCATGTGTTAGCCCTACTCGGAGTCTACTGGGCGCGTTGTCTAACGCCCTACTTCTACCCTAGCTGATGACGCAGGAGACGGCGGAAACGGTGGACGCGACGGGAACCAAGCTTAGGAGCTTGGGAAAGCGAGCTACTTAGTTTATTTAAGATTTATTTTGGAAATGTAATTTGAGTAGCTTAGCTCGTCGGCCTGTAATAATTTATATTACTTGCTATGGTTTGGATTTTATTTTGGACATTATGACTTCAGGTAATTTAGTAATTTAATGATGTAATCTTCCCTGCTATCTAAAACTGGTAGGATAGTCTCTATTATAATGTTCCGCATTAAGTTATATTCCGCGAGCTTACGTCTACGTGCGAACCGTTCTCGTGGACTTCATTCCACGTGCACGTAGGGTTGGCCAGTTAAGGGCCGGGCTTTAGAAGCTCGGACTTAACTCGCGTCGTGACGTCCCGCGCCCTTTGTCACTCTTCATTTCAAATAAAAAATAAAAAAAATAATAGACTCTGATATCGGTGAAAAGGGGCGGGCGTTACAATGAGAGTTTGAGAGAGAGAGAGAGAGAAAGAAAGAAAAATTGGAGAAAGATGTGAAATCCATGCGCCCATGTCCTTCTCTCCTTTTATTATTTTCCCTTGGTTCTATCTTTGGAAGTTGCTTATGATAATACTCACTCCAATGCCGTGTATCCCTTGCTTAAATCATTATTACCGTGTGCACTTGCTATGGTTCTTTCTTTTATAAAAAGCTCCACTTAATCCCATATTTAGAAGGTAATATGCGCACCTCCTTGCCTTATTTTATTAAAACTCTCTTGGATCCCAACTTAGACAAGGCCTTGCGCCTCTTGCTTCTCTTTCTTTTATTAAATAACACTCCACACGGTCACCCTTATTTGAAATAGCCATTGCCTTAATTAATCTCCCAATCAGTCCTATCTTATTAAAATAGCAAGACCCTTAAGTTTAGCCATTCTTAATCCTCAATTTAGAATGTGCTATGCTCCCATTGTGTTTAACAATTGCCTCTTTATAAAATCTCCATTTAATCCCAAAATAGAAAGTGCCATTTTAATCAAGGAAAGACCCTTCTTTAGGGACTCCAACCTATGCGCGTATCTCATATGCGGCTAAGACAATCTCTATTTCTAATCTTATATATCTCATCTCATCCAAAATATTATGCGCATATAACCCCCTTGATTTTTGTGATATAAAATCTGATATTCGGCCTTTCAATCTTTTAGGGTTTATGGTTTTAGGGTTTTGAGTTTAGGGGTTAGGGTTTAAGGTTTAGGATTTTAGCATTTTAGGGGTTTGGGGTTTCATGGTTTAGGGTTTTAGGGTTTTAAGGGTTTAGGGTTTTAGGATTTTAGGGGTTTAGGGTTTAGGGTTTAGGGTTTAGAGTATATGGCTTTAGGGTTTTAGGGTATTAGGGTTTCAGTTTTTAGGGTTTAGGATTTAGGGTTTTAGTTTTTAGGGTTTAGGGTTTAGGGTTTTAGTTTTTAGGGTTTAGGGTTTAGGGTTTTAGTTTTTAGGGTTTAGGGTTTAGGGTTTTAGGCGTTTAGGGTTTTAGGATTTAGGATTTAGGGTTTAGTGTTTAGGGTTTTAGGGCTTAGGGTTTTAGTGTTTAGGGTTTTAGGGCTTAGGGTTTTAGGGTTTTGGATTTTCGGGTTTTAGGCTTTAGGATTTAGGGTTTTACGGTTTAAAGGTTTCAGGGGTTTAGGTTTTAGGGTTTAGGGGTTAGGGTTTAGGTTTGAGGGTTTAGAGTTTAGGGTTTAGGGTTTAGTGTTTAAGGTTGAGGGTTTAGGGTTTTGGCGTTTTAGGGTTTTAGGGTTTTAAGGTTTAGGGTTTAGGGTTTAGCGTTTAGGTTTTAGGGTTTAGGGTTTAGGGTTTAGAGTTTAGGGCTTTAGGGTTTTAGGGTATTAGGGTTTTAGGGGTTTAGTGTTTAGGGTTTTAGGGTTTCGGGTTTAGGTTTTAGGGTTTAAGGTTTAGGGTTTAGGGCTTTATTGTAATGGCCCGAAATTTTTAAATCAATAAATATGTGGCTATTAATTGTTTTAATGGTGGAAATTGGAAATTTGATGGAATAAATGGTGAATGGATCAAAATATGGGCAAAGGCCCAAGTATGGCCCAATGGACTATGGATTGGATTTAAATTCATTTAAAGGGTCAATGATGGTCAATTGGGCCAAGGATGGTCAAATTGCGCCCAATGCACATCCGGGACCCAATGGGTCAAATTGATTTAAGCACTAAGGTAAATGGGTAGGAGGTGAATGTAATTGGGCCATGGGCCCAATGGTGATCCAAGTAGTTGAATATGGATTAAAATTAAATCACCTAAGTTGGTGATGAATTGACCAAGGTGACGTGGCCGATTGGGACCCACCTCCACCTCACCAAGTGAGGTGGCGTGTAGACCAAGGATTGGTGGGGCCGGCCACCATGGTTGAATTGGTCAACCATAGGTGGATACATGGAGGGAATTTAAAGAGATGGAATTAGGTTAAGTGGGAATAAATTAACCTAAGTTAATTATTTAATTAATTAAATAATTAAACTATCTAAAAAGGTAGTCAAAAGGGGTCAAATTTGGAATACCAAAACACCTCATTTCAAACACCAAAGACGTTGGGCTTGGTGGTGGTTTATTCCAACCACCACCATAAAGCATAAAGCATAAAGCATAGAAAATATCTTATGTTGGTTGGTGGAGAAAGTTAATGATGGAGTGTAGTTTAAGAAATCAAAAAGGGGATGGTTTCATCTTATCTCTTAAATCCCATCCTTATCTCACTCTTTTCCTCTCTTGCTCTCCCTCATTGCCGTCCCACGCCAACGAAGAAAGAAGAAGAAAAATTTGGAAGAAGAAGAGAAGAAAAGAGAGGGAAAGTTCAAGCAATTAGCCACCACTCCAAGATCAAAGCTTGGTATCTTCTTCCTTACCATCTCCTCCTCTCCCTCTCTCAAATACATCCCATCTTGGCCGACCCAAGCTGTGATGTTTTCACATTGACCAAGGTCATCTTGGCCTATCAAACAAGGAGAAGAAGAAGGAGAAAGGCCAAGGAACCCAAGAGGAGAAAGAAAAGCTGGAGGAGCCGTCGGATTGTAAGTATTTCTAAAACAAGAGATTATATTTTTTAGGGTTTAAGAGATTATGAAATCCATTGCTTGGATTTAGTAGTGGCCAAATTATCATAGGCCTTGGATCTCAAATCCATCCAATGGAAAGATGAGAAATGGATAAAGTGGGAGAGATGGATTAAGAAAAAAATAAAGGATGCTTTAAGGGTTTTATGTATTAAAATTTTATTCAAACATGGAGACGTGATGATTTTTTTTTTAGGAAGAACCATGGGCCATAGGGTTCGGCCATACTATATGGTGGGTGTTTAAGTGATTTTATTAGGGTTGAAAAGAATGAAAGCCATGTAAAGATGATTATGATTTTTAGGGTTTTTATGATCAAATGTAGTGATTTTTGAAAAGGTTTTAAATGAAGAAATTCATGAAAATGTAATGGTTTTATGGCCTTGAAAGGCATAGATGGGAGTGAACCATGAACCATGGGTTCGGCCATGGTGTATGGCCGAACCCTAAGGTTATGTGTTTGTAAATTTGAAGGGTGTAAACATAGGGAAAAATGGTTGAGAATGGTGATAGTTTAAAATGGATTTTTAAGTGTGGGAAATAATGTTCTAAAAATAAAACCATGGGGAGATTTTAGGGATGGAATGTTTTTAAATCCTATGGTGATGTAATGGTGGTTTTAAATGGGTTTAGAATGATGGAAGATATGGAGTAATGCATTAATAATTTGGAGGTCTAAAAAGGGTCAAATGTTTGTAAATTTTAAAGGGAGCTTAATGAAGAAAACCATGGTAGGTAATTAATTTTTTAATGGAGTTTTTAGGGTTAGAATCATGAAGGGATGATTAATGATTTTAGTTTTTTTTTTAATGATTGAATGTAATAATTTTAAAGGGATTGTAAATGAGGAAATGCATGATGTGAACCTTCTCATGGTGTTAGAATTGTAATGGATTTAGAGAATGGAGGCTATGAAAAGGGGTTAATGATTTATAAAGGTTTTAAACGAATGGGTATTAGTGATTTTTAAAAGGGGTGGAAACAATGATAAAAACCATGGAGAGTGATTGGTGAATTTAGAAGTACTTAGACCATAGTAAGGATGAAGGGATGTTGGCAACTTCAATGGATTTTAAATGTAGTTAGTAATGATCAAAATTGATGATTTAAATGCATGATGTAAACCTCCTCATGGGAAGGCTTATTATGGATCTAAATGTGGTGAGAAAGACCCAAGGAAAAATGGGGATTAGGTTGAATTGAAGGGGCTGATTTTAATAAAACCCATGACCCAATTTATGAGCCATTTGATGGGCTAAACTTGGGATTATGTATGTGGTTAGATGAATGGAAAAATTAGGCTAAGTTAAGAACTAATTTGTTAATGTGCATATCATGGTTGATGGAACATTAATGGATCTAGTGTATGGATCAATTATGAACAAAAATGTACATGGATTAAGTGAATGAGTAACCATGGAAGGGTAGTGGCAAAACCGTAAATATTGGCCAAAATGAAGAACCCCATGGGAGGTGACCATGGGCTTAGTTGTTTTTAAGATGACCTTATGTATGGTTAAATGAAGCCTAGGGTGGCTGGTTTTTAGACTCGTGTAATTAAAATAATTAATATGGTTAAGGGATTAAATGGGACCCACGAACCTAACTAGTAGGGTTCGGCCATGGTGTATGGTCGAACCCCACTAAGGCTTAGATAATGGACTTAGACGTGATTTAAAACATGAATCTAATTGATAATATGTAATAAGGTACCGGACATCGCAAGCGGTGCGCGATCGGGGACCGGGTTTGTGGACAGAGAAATGCAAATGAACGTTTGTCGGTATTCGGTAGGATTCCTACCTTTTTGTAAGCCATGGATTATGTGTTATGTATGAGTTTTTCCTTGATTTATTTTTGTAAGCATATAATTGTTTTAAGATGGATTTTAAGGCTATGATGTGTAATTGATGCTTTGCTTGATCTATTTGTTGATAATCAAATTATATGTTTTATTGATGGGATTTTAAATGCCACGGTTTGTGCTATCATATATATTACATGGCACATGGCATCTACATCTCATGCATGACATGGGAGGGGTATGGTATGGGAAGGATGAAAATAAAGAAACCGGAGTCCATGCTCCGTCGGGGAGACCGAGAAGCAAACATGGGGACACCTTGACAAGGTTTTGCCGTCAAGGGGGATGATTTGTGATTGTTTATATCTTGACGAGGTTTTGCCGTCAAGGGGGATGATTTATGATTGTTTATATCTTGACGAGGTTTTGCCGTCAAGGGGGATGATTTGTGATCGTTTATATCTTGACGAGGTTTTGCCGTCAAGGGGGATGATTTGTGATTGTTTATATCTTGACGAGGTTTTTGCCGTCAAGGGGGATGATTTGTGATTGTTTATCTCTTGACGAGGTTTTTGCCGTCAAGGGGGATGATTTGTGATTGTTTATATCTTGACGAGGTTTTTCCGTCGAGGGGGATATGACAGCATGATGGTATGGAAGATGGGTGGGACACATGACATAAAACACCCATGGCATGTATTCATTTTATGGTTTTCATTATATTATACTTATGTGCTTGTTATCACTAATCCATGTGTTAGCCCTACTCGGAGTCCTACTGGGGGCGTTGTCTAACGCCCTACTTCTACCTTAGCTGATGACGCAGGAGATGGCGGACACGAAGGACGAGACGGAGGCCAAGCTTAGGAGTTTGGGAAGGCGGACTACTTAGTTTATTTAATTTATTTTGGAAATGTAATTTGAATAGCTTAGCTCGTCGAAATGTAATAATTTAGATTACTTACTGTGGTTTGGATTTTATTTTGGACATTATCATTTTGAAGTAATTTAGTACTTTAAATGATGTAATCTTCCCTGCTATCTAGAAATTGTTAGGATAGTCTCTATTATATTTCCGCACTTAGTTTAATATTCTGCTAGCTTTCTTCTACGTGTGAACCATTTTTCGTGGACTTAGTTTCCATGTACACGTAGGGTTGGCCAGTTAAGGGCTGGGCTTTAGAAGCTCGGACTTAACTCGCGTCGTAACATCCGCGCCCTTTGTCACTTGTTATTTCAAAAAAAAAAAAAAATATATAGACTCTGATTTCAGTGAAAAGGGGCGGGCGTTACATTTATGGTTTTAGGGTATTAGGGTTTTAAGGTTTTTGGTCTAGGGTTTTGGGTTTTAGGGGTTTAGGGTTTAGGGTTTCGGGTTTAGTGTTTAGGCTTTTAGGAGTTTAGGGTTTTAGGGTTTTAGGGTTTATGGTTTAGGGTGTTAGGGTTTTAGGGTTTTAGAGTTTTAGGGGTTTAGGGTTTAGGGTTTAGGGTCTAGGGTTTAGGGTTTAGGTTTTTGGGTTTAGGGTTTAGGGTTTAGAGTTTAGGGTTTAGGGTTTAGGGTTTAGTGTTTAGGGTTTAGGGTTTTGGCATTTTAGGGTTTTAGGGTTTAGGGTTTTAAGGGTTTTGGGTTTAGGGTTTTGGGGTTTTGGGGTTGTAAGGTTGTAGGGTTTATGGTTTAGTGTTTAGGTTTTTTTTTTTAGGGTTTAGGATTTTAGGGGTTTAGGGTTTTAGGGGGTTTAGGGTTTTAGGGTATAGGGTTTAGAGTTTTAGGGTTTTACGGTTTAGGATTTTAGGGGTTTAGTGTTTCAGGGTTTTGGTTTTAGGGTTTTAGTGTTTAGGGTTTTGGGGGTTTAGAGTTTAGGGTTTAGGGTTTAGAGTTTAGAGTTTAGGGCTTTAGGGTTTTAGGGTATTAGGGTTTTAGGGGTTTAGTGTTTAGGGTTTTAGGGTTTCGAGTTTAGGTTTTAGGGTTAGCTTTTAGGGTTTAGGGTTTATACTTTAGGGTTTAGGTTTTTAGGGTTTAGGGTTTTAGGGTTTAGGGTTTAGAGCTTTATGGTTTTAGGGTATTAGGGTTTTAAGGTTTTTGGTCTAGCGTTTTGGGTTTTAGGGGTTTAGGCTTTTTGGGTTATAGGGTTTTAAGGTTTTGGGTTTGGGGTTTTAGGGTTTAGGGTTTAGGGCACAGGGTTAAGGGTTTTAGGGTTTAGGGTTTTAGGAGTTTAGGGTTTCGGGTTTAGGGTTTAGAGTTTAGGGCTTTAGGGTATTAGGGTTTTAGTTTTTAGGGTTTAGGGTTTTAGTATTTTGGGTTTAGGGTTTTAGGTTTTTGGGTTTAGGGTTTAGGGTTTTGGGTTTAGGGTTTAGGGTTTAGCATTTAGGGCTTTATGATTTTCGGGTATTAGGGTTTTAAGGTTTTGGGTTTAGGGTTTTAGTTTTAGGTTTTAGGGTTTAGGGTTTAGGGTTTAAGATTTAAGGTTTAGGTTTTAGGATTTAGGGTTCAGGGTTTTAGGATTTTAGGGTTTGGGATTTTGGGATTTAGGATTTTCGGGATTTAGGGTTTAGGGTTTAAGGTTTTAGGGTTTTAGGGTTTTTGGGTTTGGGGTTTTAGGGAATTTTGGGTTATCGGGTTTTAGGGTTTTAGGGTTTGTCGCTTTGGGGTTTAGGGTTTAGGTTATAGGGTTTGGGGTTTCGATTTTAGGATTTAGGGTTTTAGCATTTTAGGGATTTAGGGTTTAGGATCTAGGGTTTAAGGGTTAAGGGGTTGAGGGGTTGAGGGGTTAAGGATTTAGGGTTTAGGGTTTAAAGGGTTTTAGGGTTTAGGGTTTTGGGTTTAGGGTTTTAGGGGTTTAGGGTTTCATGGTTTAGGATTTAGGGTTTTAGGGTTTAGGGCTAAGTCTTTTAGATTTAGGGTTTAGGGGTTTAGGGTTTTTGGGTTTTAGGGATTTAGTGTTTTAGGATTTTAGGGTTTAGGGTTTAGGGTTTAAGGGTTTTAGGGTTTGCGATTAGGGTTTAGGTTTTAGGGTTTTAGGATTTAGGTTTTAGTGTTTGGTTTTAGGGTTTTAGGATTTGGGATTTTGGGTTTAGGTTTTAGGATTTTAGGGTTTTTCGGGTTTAAGGTTTTAGTGTTTTAGGGTTTAGGCTTAGGGTTTTTGGATTTTAGGGTTTTGGGGTTTGGGATTTGGGGATTTAAGGTTTTCGGGATTTAGGGTTTGGGGTTTAAGGTTTAGGGTTTAGGGTTTGGGTTAGGGTTTAGGGTTTAGGGTTTAGCGTTTAGGGCTTTATGGATTTAGGGTATTAGGGTTTTAAGGTTTTGGGTTTAGGGTTTTAGTTTTTAGGGTTTAGGGTTTTAGGGGTTTAGGGTTTTAGGGTTATGGGGTCTTAGGGTTTTAGGGTTTGGGGTTTTAGGTTTTCGGTTTAGGGTTTAGGGTTTGTGTTTAGGGTTTTAGGGTATTAGGGTTTTAGTTTTTAGGGTTTAGGTTTTTTGGGTTTAGGTTTTGGGTTTAGGGTTTAGTTTAGGGTTTAGGGTTTTAGCGTTTAGGGTTTTAGGGTTATTGGGGTTGTTGGGTTTTAGGGTTTTAGGGTAGGGTTTAGGGGTTTACAGTTTAGGGTTTAGGGTTTCGGGTCTAGGGTTTAGAGTTTAGGGTTTAACGTTTAAGGTTTAGAGTTTAGGGCTTAAGGTTTAGGGTTTAGAGTTTTGGCGTTTTAGGGTTTTGGATTTTAAGGGTTTTAGGGCATAAACCCCAAACCTTAAACCATAAATCCTAAAGTCTAAACCCTAAACCCCTTAAACCCTAAAACCATAAACCCCTAAAATCCTAAAACCATAAAACCCTAAACCCCTAAAACCCTAATCCTTAAATCCCTAAAACCCTAAAATCTTAAACCCTAAACCCTAAAACCCACCCAAAGACCCTAAACCCTAAAACTATAAAACCCTAAACCCCTAGAACCCTAAACCCTAAACCCAAAAACCCTAAAACCTTAACCACTAAACCCCAAAAACCGTAAAACCCTAAACCTTAAATCCTAAACTCTAAACCCATAAAACGTGAAAATCCTAAACTCTTAACCCTAAAACCCTAAAACCCTAAACACTAAACCTAAAACCCTTAACCCTAAAACCCTAAAACCCTAAACACTAAACCTAAAACCCTTAACCCTAAAACCCTAAAACCCAAAACACTAAACCTAAAACCCAAAACCCTTAAAGCCCTAAACCCTACACCCTAAAACCTAAACCCTAAACCCTAAACCCTAAAACCAAATTCCTAAACCCCTAAAACCCTAAAATCCTAAACCCAAAACCCTAAAACCCTAAAACTATAAAACCCTAAATCCTAAGCGCTAAAACATTAAAACCCTAAAACCCTAGAACCCTAAAACCCAATACCCTAAAACCCTTAAACCCTGGAACCCTATAACCCTAAACCCCAAACCCCTAAAACACTAAACCCTAAAACCCTTAAACCTTTAAACCCTCAACCCCTAAACCCTAAAACCCTATACCCCTAAAACTCTAAAACCCTAAACCCCTAAACCCCTAAACCATAAAACCCGAAACCTTAAAACCCTAAACCCCTAAACCCTAAAATCTTAAAACCCTAAAATCCCAATACCCTAAACCCTAAAGCCTCAACCCTCTGACCCTAAAACCCAAAACAAAAAAACTGTAAACCGTAAACACTAAAACCAAAAACCTTAAAACCCTAAAACCTAAACCCTAAACCCTAGAACCCTAAAACCCTAAACCCTTAAACCCTAAAACCCTTAACCCTATACCCTAAAACCCTAAACCCAAAACCCAAAACCCTAAACCCTGAACCCTAAACCCAAAGCCCTAAACTCTGAAACCTAAAAACCTATACCCCTAAAACCCTATTCCGTAAAACCCTAAAACCCTAAACCCTAAAATCCTAAACCCTTAAAACCCTAAACCCTAAAACTGTCAAACCTAAAACCCTAAAACCGTAAACCTAAACCCATAAATCCTAAACCCTAAAACCCTTAAATCCTATACCCCTCAAACCCTAAAACCCTCAACCCCTAAACCTTAAAACCTAAAACCCTAAAACCCTAAACCCCTAAACCCCTAAAACCCTAAAACCCTAAACCTTAAAACAATAAACCCTAAAAGCCAAAAACCCCAAACCCTAATACACAAAACCCTCAACCCTCTAACCCTAAAATCCTAAACCCTAAAACCCTAAAACCATAAAACCAAAACCCCTAAACACTAAACACTAAAAAACCTAAAACTTAAAACCCTAAACTCTAGAACCCTATACCCTAAACCCCTAAAACCCTAAACCCCAAAACCCTAAAACACTAAACCCTAAACCCCAAAACCCTAAAACACTAAACCCCAAAACCCTAAACCCTAAAACCCACAACCCTAAAACCCTAAAACCCTAAAACCCTATACCCCTAAAACCCTAAAACCCTAAAACCCTAAAACCCTAAAACCCCAATACCCTAAACCCTAAAAGCCTCAACCCTCTGACCCTAAAACCCTATACCCTAAACCCTAAAACAATAAAACTGTAAACCGTAAACACTAACCCAAAAACCTTAAATCCCTAAAACCTAAAACCCTAAACCCTAGAACCTAAAACCCTAAACCCTTAAACTCTAAAACCCATAAAGGCCTAAAAACCTAAACCCTAAACCCTGAACCCTAAACCCTAAAACCCTAAACTCTGAACCCGAAAAACCTATACCCCCTAAAACCCTATTCCCTAAAACCCTAAAACCCTAAACCCTAAAATCCTAAACACTTAAAACCCTAAACCCTTAAACCCTAAAACCCTTAAACCCTATACCCCTAAAACCCTAAAACCCTCAAACCCCTAACCCTAAAACCCTATAACCCTAAAACCCTAAAACCCTAAACCCTTAAACCCCTAAACCCCTAAACCCCTAAAACCCTAAACCTTAAAACACAAAACCCTAAAAGCCAAAACCCCCAAACCTAATACAGAAAACCCTCAACCCTCTAACCCTAAAATCCTAAACCCTAAACCCTAAACCCTAAACCCTAAAATCCTAAAACCATAAAACCATAAAACCAAAAACCCTAAACACTAAATCCAACAACCCTAAAAAGCCTAAAACCTAAAACCCTAAACCCTAGACCCTAAACCCTAAAAACCTTAAACCCTAAACCCTAAAACCCTAAAACCCTAAACCCTAAAACTCTAAATACCCCTAAACCCTAAACCCTAAACCCTAAAACCCTAAACCCTAAACCCCAAGACCCTAAAATCCTAAAACCCAAAACCCTAAAACACAACACCCCTAAACCCTATACCCAAAACCGTAAAACCCTAAACCCTAAAACACTAAAACCCTAAAACCGTAAACCCAAAACCCTAAACCCAAAACACTAAACCAAAAAACCCTAAACCCTTAAACACTAAAACCCAAAACCCTAAACCCTAAAACCCTAAACCCGTAACCCAAAACCCTAAAACCTAAAACCCTAAACCTAAAACCCTAAAACCCGGAACCCTAAACCCTAAAACCCTAAAACCCTAAAACCATAAAACCCTAAACCCCTAAAACCCTAAAACCCTAAAACCATAAAACCCTAAACCCCTAAAACCCTAAAACCCAAAAACCCTAATCCCTAAACCACTAAAACCCTAAAATCCTAAACTATAAACCCTGAATTAAACCCAAAGACCTTAACCCCTAAACCCCTAAACCCTAAACCCTAAACCCTAAAACCTTAAACCCTAAACCCTAAAATACTACAACCCTAAACCCTAAAACACAAAACCCCTAAACCCTAAACCCAAACTCGTAAAACCCTAAACCCTAAAACACTAAAACCCTAAACCCAAAACCCTAAATCCAAAAACCCTAAAACCCTAAACCCTAAAACCCTAGATCCTAAAACCCTAAACCCTAAAACCGTAAACCCTAACCCTAAAATACTAAACCCTAAAACAATAAACCATTAACCCTAAAAGCCTAAACCCCCAAACCATAAAACCCTAAAACCCTAAACCTTAAAACACTAAACCTAAAAGCCTAAAACCCTAAAACTCTAATACACCAAACCCTAAAACCCTCAACCCTCTAACCCTAAAATCAAAACCCTAAACCCTAAAACCCTAAAACCATAAAACCAAAAACCAAAAAAACCCTAAAACCCTGAACCCTAAAACCCTAAACCCTAAAACCTAAACCCTAAACCTAAAACCTAACCAAACCCAAAACCCAAAACCTAAAACCCAAAAACCCTATACCCTAAAACCCTAAAGCTTAAACCTACCTAAACCCAAAACTAAACCTAAAACCTTAAACCCCCTAAACCTAAAACCCTAAATCCTAAACCCTTATACCCTATACCCTAAAAACCTAAACCCTCAACCCCTAAATCCAAAAACTAAAACCCAAAAACCATATACCCTAAACCGTAAAACCCCTAACCCTAAACCATATACCCTAAAACCCAAAAACCAATACCCTAAAACCTAAAAGCCTAAACCCCTAAACCCTAAAACTCAAAAACCTAAACCCTAAAACACAAAACCCTAAAAGCCTAAAACCCTAAACCCAAAGCCAAAACCCTAAATCCACCCTGAACCCTAATGCCATAAAACTAAAACCCTCAAACCCTAAAAAATCCTAAACCCTAAACCCTAAAACATAAAACCAAAAAACCCTAACACTAACCCAAAAACCCTAAATCCCTAAACACTAAACCCTAACCCTAAAACCCTAAAACCCTAAAATCCTAAAAACTAAACCCTAAAAAGCCTAAATACCCTAAACCCTAAAAACCCTCAACCCTAACCCCAAAACCTAAACCCTAAACCCTAAAACCCTAAATCCTAAAAACCAAAAACCCCTAAACACTAAACCTAAACTAAACCCTAAAACCTAAAACCATAAACCGTAAACACTAAACCCTAAAACCCTAACCCTAAACCCTAAACCCAAAACCCTAAACCCTAAAACCTTAAAACCCTAAATCCTAAACCCAAAACCCAAAAAACACCCTAAAACCCTATACCCCTAAAACCCTAAAAGCCTAAACCCTAAACCCTAAAACCCTATACCCTTAAAACTAAAACCTAAACCCCTAAAAACCCTAAAACCCTAAACCCTAAACCCTTAAAACCCTAAACCCTAAAAACCCTAAAACCCTTACCTAAAACCCTAAAACCTTAAACCCCTAAACCCTAAAATCCTAAACCTTAAAACCTAAACCATAAACTAAACCCTAAAACCCTAAAACCTTAACCCCCTAAAATCGAAAACCCTAAACCCTAAAACCTAAAACCGAAAACCTAAACCCAAAACCCTAAACAAAAACCCAAAACCCTAAACCCTAACCATAAACCAAACCCTAAACCCAAAACCCTAAAACCCTTAACCCTAAACCATTAACCCAAAAACCTAACCTAAACCATAAAACCCTAAACCCTTAAAACCCTAAACCCTAAAACCCTAAAACCCGAAAACCCTAAAACAACCTAAGCCCGAAAACCTAAATCCTAAACCCTCAACCTAAACCCTAAACCCTAAACACAAAAACCCTAAAAAAATCCAAAACCCCTAAAACTCTAAAACACTAAAACACTAAACCCTAACCTAAACTCTAATACTCTAAAACCAAAAAACCCTAAAACCTAAACTAAACCCTAAAACCTCAAACCTAAACCCTAAACCCTAAAACCTTCAAACCCTAAAACCCTTAATCCAAAACCCTAAAACTAAAACTAAACCGAAAACCCAAAACTAAACCCTAAACTCTAAACCCTAAAACCCTAAAACCATAAAACCCTGACCCTAAACCCCAAAACCCTGAACCCTAAAACCCTAAAATCATCAACCCTCTAACCCTAAAACCCCAAACCCTAAAACCCTAGATCCTAAAACCCTAAACCCAAAAACCCAAAAACCGTAAACCCTAAATCCTAAAACACTAAGCCCTAAAACCCTAAACCATAAACCCTAAAACCATTAAACCATAAAACCATAAACCCTAAACCCCAAAAACCCTAAAATCCTAAACCTCAAACCCTAAACCCTAAACCTTAAACCCCAAAAACTCGAAAATCATACGACCCTAAACCCACAAAACCCTAATACCATAAAACCCTAAACCCCTTAAACCCTAAACCCCTAAAATCCTAAACCCTAAACCCGAAAACCCTAAAACACAAAAACCTCAAACCCTCAATCCCTAAACCCTAAAACCCTAAACCCGCTAAAACCCGAAACCCTAAACCCTAAAACCCTAAACCCCTAAAACCATAAAATGCTGAACCCTAAACCCCTAAAACCATAAAACCCTAAACCTTAAACCCCTAAAACCTTAAAATCCAAAACCCTAAACCCTAAAATCCAAAAACTGTAAACCCTAACCATAAAACCCTAAACCCTAAAACCCTTAAACCATATACCATTAAAACCCTAAACCCCTAAACCCTAAAACCGTATACCCCTAAAACCCTAAAAGCCTCAACCCCTAAACCCTAAAACCCTAAAACTCTAAACCCTTAAAACCCTAAACCCTAAACCCTAACACCATAAAACCCTAAACCTAAACCGTAAAACCCTAAACCCTAAAACCTGTAAACCGATACCCTTAAAACCCTAAATCCTCAACCCCTAAACCCTAAAACCCTATACCCCTAAAACCCTAAAAGCCTAAACCCCTAAACCCTAAAATCCAAAAAACCTAAACCTTAAAACAGTAAACCCTAAATCCTAACACCCTAAACCCAAAAACCCTAATGCCCTAAAACCTAAAACCCTCAACCCTCTAACCCTAAAATCTTAAACCCTAAACCCTAAAACCCTAAACCATAAAACCAAAAACCTTAAACACTAGACCCAAAAACCCTAAAATCCTAACCTTAAAACACAAAACCCTAAAAACCTAAATACCCTAAACCCTACAACCCTCAATCCTCTAACCCTAAACCCTAAAATCATAAAACCAAAACCCCTAAACACGAAACCCTCAAACCCTAAACGCTAAACCCTAAACCCAATACCCTAAAACCCTAAACCCTAAACCACTAAAACCCTAAAACCCTAAACCCAAAACCCTAAACACAAAAACTCTAAAACCCTAAACACTAAAACACTAAACCCTAAAACCCTAAAACACTAAACCCTAAATCCTAAAACCTGTAAACCCTAAAACCTAAAACACTAAACCCTAAAACCCTAAACTCCTAAAACCCTCAACCCTTAACCCTAAAACCCTAAAACCTTAAACCCCTAAAACCCTAAAACCCTAAACCATAAACTCTAAACCCTAAAACCCTAAAATCCTTAACCCTAAACCCTAAAACCCTAAAACTCGAAAACCCTAAACCCTAAACCCTAAATCCTAAAATCCAAAAACCCAAAAACCCTAAATCCAAAAACCGTCAAATCGTAAAACCCTAAACCATAAACCCTGAACCCTAAACCATAAACCATAAACCATAAACCCAAAAACCTAAACACTAAACTATAAAACACTGAACCCCTAAAACTCTAAACCCTAGACCCTAAACCCTTAAAACCCTAAACACTAAAACCCTAAAACCCGAAAATCCTAAACCACCCTAAACCAAAAAACCTAAACCCTAAACCGCTCAACCCCTCAACCCCTAAACCCTAAACCCTAAACCCCTAAAACCTTCACCTCTAAACTCCTAAAACCCTAAACCTTAAACCCTAAACCCTAAACCCTAAACCCCAAAAACTCCAAAACCATACAACCCTAAACACCCAAAACCATAAAACCCTAAACCCTAAACCCCTAAAATCCTAAACCCAAAAACCCTAAACCCTAAAACCCTAAACCCTAAACCACAAACCCTAACCCCTAAAATCTTAACACTAAACCATTAAACCCTAAACCTCTAAAACTCTAAACCCTAGACCCTAAACCCTTAAAACCCTGAACCATTAAAACCCTAAACCCTAAAACCCGAAAACCCTAAACCACCCTAAACCCAAAACTTTAAACCCTAAACCCGTCAAACCCTAAACCCTAAAACCGTCAATCCCTAAATCCTAAACCCCTAAAACCCTAAAACTCTAAAACACTAAAACACTAAAACACTAAACCCGAAACCCTAAACACTAATACTCTAAAACCAAAAACCCTAAACCCTAAAATCTAAACCCTAAAACCCTAAAACCATAAAACCCTAAAGCCTAAACCCGAAAACCCTAAACCTTAAAACCCTAAACCCTAAAACCCTAAAATCCTAAAACCTAAAACCCTATACCCTAAAACCCTAAACCCTAGACCCTAAAACCTTAAAACCCTAAACCCTAAAACCCTAAAACCCGAGAATCCTAAACCACCTAAAACCCAAAAACCTAAACCCTAAACCGCTCAACCCCTCGACCCCTTAACCCTAAACCCTAAACCCCTAAACCCCTAAACCCTAAACCCCTAAAACCTTAACCTCTAAACCCCTAAAACCCTAAAACCCTAAACCTTTAACCCTAAACCCTAAACCCCTAAAACTCCAGAACCATACAACCCTAAACACCCAAAACCCTAAAACCATAAAACAATAAACCCTAAACCCCTAAAATCCTAAACCCAAAGACCTAAACCCTAAAACCCTAAACCATAAACCACAAACCCTAAACCGTAAAATCTTAACACTAAACCATAAAACCCTAAACCTCTAAAACTCTAAACCCTAGACCATATTAAAACCCTAAACCATTAAAACCCTAAACTCTAAAACCCTAAAACCCGAAAACCCTAAACCACCCTAAACACTAAAACCCTAAACCCGTCAAACCCTAAACCCTAAAACCCTCAATCCCTAAATCCTAAACCCCTAAAACCCTAAAACTCTAAAACACTAAAACACTAAACCCTTAACCCTGAAACACTAATACTCTAAAACTTAAAACCCTCAAACCCTAAAACCCTAAACTCTAAACCCTAAAACCATAAAACCCTAAACCCTAAACCTGAAAACCCTAAACCCCAAACCATAAAACCCTGAACCCTAAAAACCTAAACCCTAAAACCCTAAAATCCTAAAATGTAAAACCCTATACCCTAAAACCCTAAAACTATAAATCCCTAAAACCCTCAACCCTCTAACCCTAAAACCTTAAAACCCTAAACCCTAAAACCCTAAATCCCTAAAGCCTAAAACCCAAAAACCCAAAAAACATAAAACGATAAACCCTAAACCCCGAACCCAAAAACCTAAAACCCCAAACCCTAAAACCCTAAAACCCTAAACCCTAAATCCTAAAACCTTAAAACCCTAAAACCCTAAACCGTAAACCCTAAACTCTCAACCCCAAAATCCTAAACCCCTAAAAACCTAAAACCCTAAAGCCCTAAAACCCTAAGCCCTAAACCCTAAAACCTTAACCCCTAAACACCTAAAACCCTAAAACCCTAAACCTTAAACTCTAAACCCTAAAAGCCTAAACCCCTAAAACATTAAAACTCTAAATCCCTAAACCCTAAAACCCTAAACCCTAAATCCTAAAATCCACAAAGCATAAAACCATAAACCCTAAACCCCTACAACCCTAAAATCCTAAACCTTGAACCATAAACCCTAAACCCTAAACCCCAAAAACTCCAAAACCATACAACCATAAACCCACAAAACCCGAATACCATAAAACCCTAAACCCTAAACCCTAAACCCCAAAACCCTGAACCCTAAAACCCTAAAACCTAAAACCCTAAAATCCTAAAACCTAAAACCCTATACCCAAAAACCCTAAAACCCTAAAACTATATACCCCTAAAACCCTAAAACCCTAAAACCCTAAAACTCCAAAACCATACAACCCTAAACACCCAAAACCCTAAAACCATAAAACCCTAAACCCTAAACCCCTAAAATCCTAAACCCAAAAACTTTAAACCTAAAACCCTAAACCCTAAACTCCAAACCCTAAACCCTAAACCTTAACACTAAACCATAAAACCCTAAACCACTAAAACTCTAAACCCTAGACCCTAAACCCTTAAAATCCTAAAACCTAAAACCCTAAAACACTAAACCACCCTAAACCCAAAAACCTAAACCCTAAACCCATAAACCCGTCAAACCCTAAACCCTAAAACCCTCAATCCCTAAATCCTAAACCCTTAAAACCCTAAAACTCTAAAACACTAAAACACTAAAACACTAAACCTTAAACCCAAAACACTAATACTCTAAAACCAAAAACCCTAAACCCTAAACTCTCAAACCCTAAAACACTAAAACCTTAAAACCCTAAACCCCAAACCCGAAAACCCTAAACCCTAAACCCTAAAACTCTGAACCCTAAAACCCTAAACCCTAAAAACCCTAAAACCCTAAAACCTAAAACCCTATACCCTAAAACCCTAAAGCTATAAATCCCTAAAACCCTCAACCCTCTAACCCTAAAACCCTAAAACCCTAAACCCTAAAATTCTAAAGCCTAAACCCTAAAATCCTAAAACCCAAAAACCATAAAACCCTAAAACCCAAAAACCATAAAACAATAAACCCTAAACCCCAAACCCAAAAACCTAAAACCCTAAACCCTAAAACCCTAAAACCCTAAACCCTAAATCCTACAACCTTAAAACCCTAAAACCCTAAACCGTAAAACCAAAACCCTCAACCCCAAAACCCTAAACCCCTTAAATCCTAAACCCTAAACCCTAAAATCTTAACCCCTAAACCCCTAAAACCCTAAACCTTAAATCCTAAACCCTAAACCCTAAGCCCCTAACACTACAAAACCATACAACCCTAAACCCCTAAAACCATAAAACCCTAAACCCTAAACCCCTAAAATCCTAAACCCAAAAACCCTAAAACCCTAAACCCTAAATCCTAAAACCCAAAACACTAAAACCCTAAAACACTAAAACTCTAAATCCCTAAAACCCTAACACCCTAAATCCTAAAATCCACAAACCATAAAACTATAAACCCTAAAATCCTAAACCATAAAACTATAAACCCTAAAACCCTAAAATCCTAAACCTTAAACCATAAACCCTAAACCCTAAACCCTAAACCCCAAAAACTCCAAAACCATACAACCCTAAACCCCAAAAACTCCAAAACCATACAACCCTAAACCCACAAAACCCTAATACCATAAAAACCTAAACCCCTAAAACCCTAAACCCTAAACCCCAAAACCCTGAACCTTAAAACCCTAAACCCTAAAACTATATACCCCTAAAACCCTAAAACCATCAACCCTCTAACTGTAAAACCCTAAACCCTATACTTGAAAACCCTAAAACCCTAAAACTATATACCCCTAAAACCCTAAAACCATCAACCCTCTAACTGTAAAACCCTAAACCCTAAAACCCTAGATCCAAAAACCCTAAACCCTAAAACCCTAAAACCCAAAAACTGTGAACCCTAAATCCTAAAACACTAAGCCCTAGAACGCTAAACCAAAAACCCTAAAATCGTAAAACCGTAAAATCATAAACCCTAAACCCCTAAAACCCTAAAATCCTAAACCTTAAACCCTAAACTCTAAACCCTAAACCCCAAAAACTACAAAATCATACGACCCTAAACCCACAAAACCTTAATACCATAAAACCCTAAACCCCTGAAACCCTAAACCCTAAACCCCTAAAATCCTAAACCCTAACCCTAAAAACCCGAAAACACAAAAACCACAAACCCTAAATACCTAAAATCCTAAACCCCCTAAAACCCGAAATCCTAAACCCTAAAACCCTAAACCTTAACCCCTAAACCCTAAAACCATAAAACACTAAACCCTAAACCCTAAAACCCTAAACCCTAAACCCCTAAACCGTAAAACCCTAAACCTTAAACCCCTAAAACCCTAAAATCCTAAACCCTAAACCCTAAAACCAAAAACCCGAAAATCCAAAAACCGTAAACCCTAAACCCTAAAACCCTAAACTTAAACCGTAAAACCCTAAACCTATATCATTAAAACCCTAAAACAGTCAACCCCTAAACTCTAAAACCATAAAACCTATACCCTAAAACCCTAAAAAGCCTCAGCCCTAAACCCTAAAACCCTCAACCCTAAACCCTAAAACCCTAAAAATCCTAAACCTTAAACCATAAACCCTAAACCCTAAAACCCTAAACCCCAAAAACTCCAAAACCATACAACCCTAAACCCACAAAACCCTAATACCATAAAACCCTAAACCCCTAAAACCCTAAACCCTAAACCCCAAAACCCTGAACCTTAAACCCTAAACCCTAAAACTATACCCTAAAAAAACCCTAACCATCAACCCTCTAACTGTAAAACCCTAAACCCTATACTCGAAAACCCTAAAACCCTAAAACTATATACCCCTAAAACCCTAAAACCATCAACCCTCTAACTGTAAAACCCTAAACCCTAAAACCCTAAAACCCAAAAACTGTGAACCCTAAATCCTAAAACACTAAGCCCTAGAACGCTAAACCAAAAACCCTAAAATCGTAAAATCGTAAAACCGTAAAACCCTAAACCCTAAACCCCTAAAACCCTAAAATCCTAAACCTTAAACCCTAAACTCTAAACCCTAAACCCCAAAAACTACAAAATCATACGACCCTAAACCCACAAAACCTTAATACCATAAAACCCTAAACCCCTGAAACCCTAAACCCTAAACCCCTAAAATCCTAAACCCTAAACCCTAAAACCCGAAAACACAAAAACCACAAACCCTAAATACCTAAAATCCTAAACCCCCTAAAACCCGAAATCCTAAACCCTAAAACCCTAAACCTTAACCCCTAAACCCTAAAACCATAAAACACTAAACCCTAAACCCTAAAACCCTAAACCCTAAACCCCTAAAACCGTAAAACCCTAAACCTTAAACCCCTAAAACCCTAAAATCCTAAACCCTAAACCCTAAAATCCAAAAACCCGAAAATCCAAAAACCGTAAACCCTAAACCCTAAAACCCTAAACTTAAACCGTAAAACCCTAAACCCTATATCATTAAAACCCTAAAACAGTCAACCCCTAAACTCTAAAACCATAAAACTCTATACCCCTAAAACCCTAAAAGCCTCAACCCCTAAACCCTAAAACCCTCAACCCCTAAACCCTAAAACCCTAAAATCCTAAACCTTAAACCATAAACCCTAAACCCTAAACCCTAAACCCCAAAAACTCCAAAACCATACAACCCTAAACCCACAAAACCCTAATACCATAAAACCCTAAACCCCTAAAACCCTAAACCCTAAACCCCAAAACCCTGAACCTTAAACCCTAAACCCTAAAACTATATACCCCTAAAACCCTAAAACCATCAACCCTCTAACTGTAAAACCCTAAACCCTATACTCGAAAACCCTAAAACCCTAAAACTATATACCCCTAAAACCCTAAAACCATCAACCCTCTAACTGTAAAACCCTAAACCCTAAAACCCTAGATCCAAAAACCCTAAACCCTAAAACCCTAAAACCCAAAAACTGTGAACCCTAAATCCTAAAACACTAAGCCCTAGAACGCTAAACCAAAAACCCTAAAATCGTAAAACCGTAAAACCCTAAACCCTAAACCCCTAAAACCCTAAAATCCTAAACCTTAAACCCTAAACTCTAAACCCTAAACCCCAAAAACTACAAAATCATACGACCCTAAACCCACAAAACCTTAATACCATAAAACCCTAAACCCCTGAAACCCTAAACCCTAAACCCCTAAAATCCTAAACCCTAAACCCTAAAACCCGAAAACACAAAAACCACAAACCCTAAATACCTAAAATCCTAAACCCCCTAAAACCCGAAATCCTAAACCCTAAAACCCTAAACCTTAACCCCTAAACCCTAAAACCATAAAACACTAAACCCTAAACCCTAAAACCCTAAACCCTAAACCCCTAAAACCGTAAAACCCTAAACCTTAAACCCCTAAAACCCTAAAATCCTAAACCCTAAACCCTAAAATCCAAAAACCCGAAAATCCAAAAACCGTAAACCCTAAACCCTAAAACCCTAAACTTAAACCGTAAAACCCTAAACCCTATATCATTAAAACCCTAAAACAGTCAACCCCTAAACTCTAAAACCATAAAACCCTATACCCCTAAAACCTTAAAAGCCTCAACCCCTAAACCCTAAAACCCTCAACCCCTAAACCCTAAAACACAAATACCCTAAACCCTTAAAACCCTAAACCCCAAACCCTAAAACCCTAAACCCTAAAACCCTAAAACCCTAAACCTAAACCGTAAAACTCTAAACCCTAAAACCCTTAAAACCCTAAACCCTCAACCCCTAAACCCCTAAAAACTAAAACCCTAAAACCCTATACCCCTAAAACCCTAAAAGCCTAAACCCTAGAACACAAAAAACCTAAACCTTAAAACAGTAAACCCTAAAAGCCTAAAACCCTAAATCCTAATACCCTAAACCCAAAAACCCTAATGCCCTAAAACCTAAAACCCTCAACCCTCTAACCCTAAGCTCATAAACCCTAAACCCTAAAACCCTAAAACCATAAAACCAAAAACCCTAAATACTAGACCCAAAAACCCTGAATCCCTGAACCCTAAACCCCTAAACCCTAAAACCCTAAAACCGTAACCTTAAAAGCCTAAATACCCTAAACCCTACAACCCTCAACCCTCTAACCCTAAAAGGATAAAACCTTAAAACCCTAAACCCTAAACCCCAAAACCCTAAACCTTAAAATCCTAAAACCCAAAAACTCGAAAACCCTAAACCCTAAACCGTAAATCCTAAAACCCTAAAACCGAAAAACCCTAAACTCTAAACCCTAAATCCTAAAACCCTCAAATCCTAAAACCATAAACCCTAAACCCTAAACCCTAAACCCTAAACCCTAAACCCTTAACCCTAAACCATAAACCCAAAAAGATAAACACTAAACCATAAAACACTAAACCCCTAAAACTCTAAACCCTAGACCCTAAACCCTTAAAACCCTAAACCCTAAAACCCTAAAACCCGAAAACCCTGAACCACCCTAAACCCAAAAACCTAAACCCTAAACCCCAAAAACCTAAATCCTAAACCCCTAAACCCTAAACCCTAAACCCCCAAAAACCTTAACCTCTAAACCCCTAAAACTACACAACCCTACACCTTAAACCCTAAACCCTAAACCCTAAACCCCTAAAACTCCAAAACCATACAACCCTAAACACCCAAAACCCTAAAACCATAAAACCCCAAACCCTAAACCTTTAAAATCCTAAACCCAAAAACCCTAAACCCTAAACCCTAAACCATAAACCCCAAACCCTAAACCCTAAACCCATAACACTAAACCATAAAAGCCTAAACCTCTAAAACTCTAAGCCCTAAACCCTAAATCCTTAAAACCCTAAACCCTAAAACCCTAAAACCCGAAAATCCTAAACCACCCTAAACCCAGAAACCTAAACCCTAAACCCCTAAACCCGTCAAACCCTAAACCCTAAAACCCTCAATCCCTAAATCCTAAACCCCTAAAACCCTAAAACTCTAAAATACTAAAACACTAAACCCTAAACCCTAAACTCTAATACTCTAAAACCAAAAACCCTAAACCCTAAACCCTCAAACCTAACCCTAAGCCCTAAACCCTAAAAACCCTAAACCCTAAACCCAAAAACCCTAAACCCGAAAAACCTGAACCCTAAAACCCTAAAATCCTAAAACTTAAAACCCTAAAAATATAAATCCCTAAAACCCTAAGACCCTCAACCCTCTAACCCTAAAACCCTAAAACCCTAAACCCTAAAACACTAAAGCCCTAAACCCTAAAACCCTAAAACCCAAAAACCATAAAACGATAAACCCTAAACCCCAAACCCAAAAACCTAAAACCCTAAACCCTAAAACCCTAAAACCCTAAACCCTAAATCCTACAACCTTAAAACCCCAAAACCCTAAACCGTAAACCCCAAAACCCTAAACCCCATAAACCTAAAACCCTAAAGCCCTAAAACCCTAAACCCTAAACCATAAAACCTTAACCCCTAAAACCCTAAACCTTAAACCCTAAACCCTAAACCCTAAACCCCAAAAACTCCAAAACCATACAACCCTAAACCCACAAAACCCTAATACCATAAAACCCTAAACCCCTAAAACCCTAAACCCTAAACCCCTAAAATCCTAAACCCTAAACCCTAAAACCCTAAAACCCTAAAACACAAAAACCTCAAACCCTAAATCCCTAAACACTAAATACCTAAAACCCTAAACCCCCTAAAACCCTAAACCCTAAACCTCTAAACCCCTAAAACCATAAAACCCTAAACCCTAAACCCTAAAACCCTAAACCCTAAACCCCTAAAACCATAAAACCCTAAACCTTAATGTAACGCCGGCCCCTTTTCACCGAAAATCAGAGTCTATTTTTTTTTAAAAAAATGAAAGTGATAAAGGGCGCAGACGTCACAATGCGAGTTAAGTCCGAGCCTCGAAAGCCCGGCCCTTAACTGGCCAACCCTACGGGTGCGTGGAACGGAGTCCATGGAGAATGGTTCACCCGTAGAAGTAAGCTCGAGGAATAATAAATTAAATGCGGAATGATAATAGATACTATCCTACCAATTTTTCTTAGATAGCAAGGAAGATTTCATCATTTAATTACTAAAATGCCATAACATCATATGTCTACAACAAAATCCAAAACATAGCAATAAGTCTAAATTATACAGTCCGACAAGTTAACTATTCAAATATACATTTTCCAAAATAAAGCTTAAACAAAGTAAATAGTCCGTCTCCCCAAGTTCCTAAGCTTGGCTCCGGTCTCGTCCTTCTGCTCCGGCATTTCCTGCGTCATCAGCTAGGGTAGAAGTAGGGCGTTAGACCACGCGCCCAATAGGACTCCGGGTAGGGCTAGCACATGGATTAGTGATAACAAGCATACCGATAATAATATAGTGAAAACTGGTAGGCAATCATATAATGAAACTATAAAGTGAATGCCATGCCATGGGTGTCTGTGTTATGAATCCCACCCATTATGATGTCATATCCCCCTTGACGGAAAAACCTCATCAAGATATATCCAATCATAAAATATCCCCCTTGACGGCAAGGCCTCGTCAAGGTGTCCCCATGCCTGTTCTCGGTCGACGGAGCATGGACTCCGGTTATAGCCTATTAGGCTATCCCCATGCCTGTTCTCGGTCGCCCCGACGGAGCATGGACTCCGGCTCCTTTATTTTCCCGCCCATGCCATGCATGAGATATATGCATTATGCTATGTAATATATATAGTCCATAGTCATAATATAGAATTCATAACTTAGCATATAATTCAAAATCTTGCATTATGCCATATAAGATATATAAACCATGATTTAAAACTCATCATAAAATAAACCATAAAATTCCCAAAATAAATCAACGAAACCATCACACAATCCATGGCTTACAAAAAGGTAGGAATCCTAACGAATACCGACTCGCGTCCTTTTACGTTTTCGTCCGATAATCCAGCTACCGACACGCGTACCGCTCGCGATATCCAATACCTTATTATTACATACACATAATCAGTCCATATTTTTAACTATTTCTAAGCCCATTAATCATTTCCAAGTCCATATGAATAATCGATCACTATTTAAGCTTTGTGGGTCCCATTTAATCCATTAGACATTTTAATTTGCATGAGTCTAAAAATCAGCCTCCTAGGCTTTATTTAACCATACATAAACTTATCACTTAGTGCCCCTAAGTCCATTAATGACCCATTCAATTATGTCACATGACCATTAAAATTAGCCATTTAATTAATCTAATCCCTATTAATTAATCACATACATACATCCTTCCTTAGCCCATAAAAATGACTTACAATTAAATCATCATTCTTAGGCATATTCTTGGGTCCCTAATTGACCCATCACCCATATCATAAGATCACTTACATCAGCCATTTAATTTAACCTAAAGTCCATTCATTTAAACATATACCTACACATTAGTCTTAGGCCAAAATGATCTACCATTGGGTTCATTAAAAATCAACCCCTTTTAACTTAACCAAATCCCCATTTTCCTTGGTCTTTTTTACACGTTTAAACCCACCATAAGCCCTTCTATGAAGGGGCTCAACTTATACATTTAAACCACCATCCTTAATCACATTTAAGTCCATTTACAACCATCAACAAACCATCATACAACCATCATTTTCCATTCATTTTTCCATTACTTCACATACATCATCATTCCACAATTTCACCATTTGATCACCATAGGATTCGGCCATACACCATGGCCGAACCCATGGTTCATGATCCATCATCCATTGATGCCCTTTTTGACCATAAAACAATTACACTCATCCATGGATTCCATCATAAAAACCTCTTCAAAAACTACTTACATTTAATCATTTTACAACCCTAAAAATCATACACATTCTCCATGACTTCCACCCTTATAAACCCTAACAAAATACAATTCACTTACCATGGGGTTCGGCCATACTACATGGCCGAACCCTATGGCCCTTGATTCCAAAACATACACATCCATGCTTAATTAACTAAATTACATAATGTCCTCCATTCCTTAAAACCCTAAAAAAAAATCACACATTAATTACATAACCCTTAATCCATTTATTTTTTCTTTCCCTAACCCTAATTTATCCATTAGGGTTTCCTCCACTTTCCATCCTACCATTTGATGGATTTAAAATCCATGGCATAAAATCATTTGGCCACCATTAAATTTAACAAAAATGAATCTCAAATCTTAAACCCTAAAAATCCAAAACTCTTGTTTAAGAAATACTCACAATCCGTCGTCTCCTCCGACTTCCGCCACTCCCGTCGGCTTCCTTAGCCTCCTTTCTCCTTCCTCTTGATCTTTGGTCGGCCAAGATGCTTGATCAATGGTGAAACCCTCCAAACTTAGGATCGGCCAAGGTAGGGTTTGCTTGAGAGAGGGAGAGGGGAAGATGTTGAGAGGGAAGACAATAGACCTTGATCTTAGAGTACTGGACTAAGAAATCCACTTCTTTCTTCTCTCCTTCTCTTCTTTTCTCCTTAGCTTTCTTTCTTCTCTCTTCTCTTCCTAGTGGGACGACCATGAGAGAGTGGGAGAGATGGAGTTAGTGAAATGAGAATGGGGTTTCAGGGATGAGATGTAGTCATCTCTTTTTGATTGGTTAAGATAAAGTTTACCATTAATTTCTCCCACCAACCCCTAAGATCTTTTATATGCTTTATGGTCCAAGTCCTTTAGCCAATGTTTTTTAGTGCTTAAGGATAAGGTGGTTTGGTCTCCCCTCTTTGACCACCTTTTTGGATAAGCTTACTTAATTATTTAATTAAATCATTACTTAGGTTAATTTAATTCCCATTTAATTTAATTCCATTAAATTTCTTCTATGAAATCCACCCATGGTTGACCAAGTCAACCATGGTGGCCGGCCCCACCAAACCTTGGGTCCACACGCCACCTCACTTGATGAGGTGGAGGTGGGTCCCATTGGACCATATCACCTTGGTCAACTTCAAATTAACTTAGATGATTTAAACCCATTCAATTCATTCTAATTGGATCACCATTGGGCCCAATTTGACCATCCTTGACCCGATTGACCATTTAAATGAATTAAATCCAATCCATGGTTCATTGGGCCAAACTTGGGCCTCTGTCCAAATCTTGATCCACTTACCCTTCTATTCCATCAATTTTCCCAATTTCCATCATTAAAACAAATAATATCCACATTTATATTGATTTAAAAATTCGAGCTATTACACTTAAACCCTAAACTCTATACTTTAAACCCCTAAAACCCTAAAATCCTAAACCCTAAACCCTAAAATCCAAAAACCCTAAACCCTAAACCCCTAAAACCATAAAACCCTAAACTCTTTACTTTAAAACCCTAAAACCCTAAAACCCAAAAACCCTAAAATCCAAAAACCCTAAACCCTAAAATCCTAAACCCTAACCCTAAACCCTAAAACCCTCAAACTCTAAAATCCTAAACCCTACACCCTAAACCCTTGACCCTAAACCCTAAATTCTAAACCCAAAAAAAAAAAAACTTAAACAATAAAAGATTACACCTCTAAAACCCTAAAATCCTAAAACCTAAACCCTAAACCCGTAAAACCCTAAGACCATAATACCCTAAACTCCTAAAACCCTAAAACCATAATACCCTAAACCCCTAAAACCCTAAACTCAAAAATCCTAAAACCCTAAATCCAAAACCTGAAATCCAAAACCCTAATACCCTATAGCCCTAAAACCCTAAAAACCTCAAACTCTAAAACCCTAAACCCTAACCCTACACCCTGAACCATTAACCTAAACCCTAAATTCTAAACCCAAAAACGAAAACCTTAAACAATAAAACCCTACACCCCTAAAACCCTAAACCCTAAACCCAAAACCCAAAAATCCTAAAACTCTAAAACCCTAAATCCTAAGCGTAAAAACCCTAAAACCCTACACCATAAAACCTTAAACCCCTAAAACCCTAAAACCCTAAACCCTAAACTCTCAAACCCTAAAACCTTAACCCCTAAAACCATAAAACCCTAAACCTAAAACCCTAAACCCTAAACTCAAAACCCAAAACCCCTAAACCCCTAAAATTCTAAACCCTAAACCCTAAACCCTAAAACCCTAAACCCTAAAACCCTAAAACGTAAAAACCATAAACTCTAAACCCAAAACTCCTAAAACCCTAAAATTCTAAACCCTAAACCCTAGACCCTAAAATGCAAAAACCCTAAACGCTAAATCCTAAACCCTAAACCCTAAATCCTAAACCCTCAAATCCTAAAACCCTAAACCCTACAACCTAAACCCTTAACCCTCAACCCCAAATTCTAAACCCAAAAACATAAACCTTAAACCACAAAACCCTAAACCCGTAAATCCCTAAAACCCTAAACCCTAAACCCAGAAACCATAAAACCCTAAATCCTAAAACCCTAAACCTTAAACCCTAAAACCCTCAAACTTTAAAACCCTAAACCATAAACCTTACATCCTAAACCCTTAACCCTAAACCCTAAATTCCAAACCCAAAAACATTAACCTTAAACCATAAAACCCTAAACCCGTAAAACCCTAAAATCCTAAACCCAAAACCCTAAACCCTAAAACCCTAAACCCCAAAAATCCTAAATCCAAAAATCCTAAAACCCTAAACCCTAACCCCTAAACCCTAAACGCTAAAACCCTAAATCCTTAAGACATTAAAACCCTAAACCCTAAACCCTAAACCCTAAATGCCAAAACCCCAAACCCTTAAAACCCTAAATCGTAAACCCTAAACCCTAAAACCCTAAAACCCAAAAACCCTAAACCCTAAAACCTAAAACCCTGAAACCTTAAAGCCCTAAAACTCTAAACCCTAAACCCTAAAACCCTAAAACCCTAAACCCTTAAACCCTATATCCCTAAAACCCTAAAACCCTCAACCCCTAAACCCCTAAACCCTAAAACCCTAAAACCCTATACCCCTAAAACCCTAAACCCTAAAACCCAAAAACCCTCAAACTCCCAAACCTAAAACGCTAAACTCTAAAACCCAAAAAATTAAAACCCTATACCCTAAACCCTAATCCCAAAAGCCCTAAACCCTAAACTGTAAAACCCTAAACCCTAAAATCCTAAAACCTAAAACCCAAAACCCTAAAATCCTAAAACTACATACCCCTAAAACCCTAAAACCCTAAAACCCTAAAACTATATACCCCTAAATCCCTAAAACCCTCAACCCTCTAACCCGAAAACCCGAAACCCTGAAATCCAAAAACCCTAAACACCAAACCCCTAAAACCATAAAACCCTAAACCTTAAACCCTAAACTCTATACTTTAAACCCCTAAAACCCTAAAATCCTAAACCCTAAACCCTAAAACCCAAAAACCCTAGAATCCAAAAACCCTAAACCCAAAAATCCTAAACCCTAACCCCTAAACCCTAAAACCCTCAAACTCTAAAATCCTAAACCCTACACCCTAAACCCTTGACCCAAAACCCTAAGTTCTAAACCCAAAAACAAAAACCTTAAACAATAAAAGGCTACACCTCTAAAACCCTAAAATCCTAAAACCTAAACCCTAAACCCTAAACCCCTAAAACCTTAAACCCTAAAACCCTAAAACCCTAAAACCATAATACCCTAAACCCCTAAAACCCTAAACCCTAAACCCAAAAATCCTAAAACCCTAAACCCTAAACCTTAAACCCTAAACCTGAAATCCAAAACCTTAATACCCTAAAGCCCTAAACCCTAAAACCCTCATACTCTAAAACCCTAAACCCTAAACCCTACACCCTAAACCCTTAACCTAAACCCTAAATTCTAAACCCAAAAACAAAAACCTTAAACAATAAAACCCTACACCCCTAAAACCCTAAACCCTAAACCCAAAAATCCTAAAACCCTAAAACCCTAAATCCTAAACCCAAAAACCCTAAAACCCTATACTATAAAACCCTAAACCCCTAAAACCCTAAACCCTAAACTCTAAAACCTAAAGCCTTAACCCCTAAAACCATAAAACCATAAAACCGTAAACCTTAAACACTAAACCCTAAACTCAAGACCCAAAACCCATCAACCCCTAAAACTCTAAACCCTAAACCCTAAACCCTAAAACCCTAAAACGCAAAAACCCTAAACTCTAAACCCAAAACCCTTAAAACCTTAAAATTCTAAACCGTAAACCTAAACCCTAAAACGCCAAAACCCTAAATGCTAAACACTAAACCCTAAACCCTAAACCCTCAAATCCTAAAACCCTAAACCCTAAACCCTACACCCTAAACCCTAGACCCCAAATTCTAAACCCAAAAACATAAACCTTAAACAATAAACCCTAAGATCGTAAAACCTTAAAACCCTAAACTCTAAACCCAAAAACCGTAAAACCCTAAATCCTAAAGCCCAAAAATCATAAACTCTAAAACCCTCAAACTTTAAAACCCTAAACCCTAAACCCTAAACCCTACAGCCTAAACCCTAAACCCTAAATTCTAAACCCAAAAACATTAACCTTAAACCATAAAACCCAAAACTCGTAAAACCCTAAAATCCTAAACCCAAAATCGAAAACCCTAAAATCCTAAACCCCAAAAACCCTAAAACCATAAAACCCTAAATCCTAATACCCTAAACCCTAAACCCTAAAACCTAAAACCCTAAATCCCTAAATCCCTAAAACCATAAAACCTTAAACCCATAAAACCCAAAAGCCTAAATCCAAAAATCCTAAAACCCTAAACCCTCACCCCTAAACCCTAAAAGCTAAAACCCTAAATCCTTAAAACCCCAAAACCCTAAAACCCATAACCGTAAACCCTAAACACAAAAACCTAAAACGCTAAAACCCTAAAGCCCTAAAACTCTAAACCCAAAACCCTAAAACCCTAAAACCCTAAACCCTTAAACTGTATACCCCTAAAACCCTAAAATCCTCAACCCCTAAACCCTAAAACCCTAAAACCCTATAGCCCTAAAACCCTAAAACCCTAAACCCTAAACCCTAAAACCCTCAAACTCTCAAACCCTAAAACCCTAAACTCTAAAACCCAAAAAATTAAAACCCTAAACGTTAAACTCTAAAATTAAAACCCTATATCCTAAACCTTAATCCCAAAAACCCTAAACCCTAAACCCTAAAACCCTAAAATCCTAAAACCTAAAACCCAAAACCCTAAAATCTTAAAACTATATACTCCTAAAACCCAAAACCCCTCAACCCTCTAACCCTAAAACCCGAAAACTATATACCTTTAAAACCCTAAAACCCTCAACCCACTAACCCGAAAACTCAAAACCCAAACCCCTAAAATCCTAAAACCATGACCCCTAAAACCATAAAATCCTAAAACCTTGACCCTTAAACCCCTAAAACCCAAAAACCGTAAAACCCTAAACCTAAAACCCAAAATGCTAACACCCTAAACCCCTAAAACCCTAAACCCTAAAACCCTCGATCCTCTAACCCTAAAAGCCTAAACCCTAAACCCTAAGACCCTAAAACCCAAAAACCATAAAGCAATAAATCCCAAAACCCTAAACCCTAAACCCGAAACCCTAAAACCCTAAAACCGTAAGCCCTAAACCGTAAAACCCTAAACCCTAAACCACAAACCGTAAACCCTAAAACCCTAAAATCCTAAGCCCTTGACCCAAAAATCCTAAAACCCTAAACCCTAAACCCTACATCGTAAACGCCAAAACCCTAAACCCTTAAAACCCTAAACCGTAAACCCTAAATCCTAAAACCTAAACCCCTAAAACCCGAAAACCCATAACTGTAAACCCTAAACCCTAAAACCCTAAAACCCTAAACCCTTAAACCCTATACCCCTAAAACCCTCAACCCCTAAACCCCTAAACCCTAAAACCCTAAAACCCTAAAACCCTATACCCCTAAAACCCAAAAACCCTCAAACTCTCAAACCCTAAAACCCTAAAACCCTAAACCCTAAAACCCTAAAATCCTAAAACCTAAAACCCAAAACCCAAAACCCTAAAATCCTAAAATTATATACCCCTAAAACCCTAACAGCCGAAACCCTAAAACGCTCAACCCTCTAACCCAAAAACCCAAAAACCCTAAACCCTAAAATCCTAAAACCTTGACCCCTAAAACCATAAAATCCTAAAACCTTGACCCCTAAACCCCTAAATTCAAAAAACCATAAAACCCTAAACCTAAAACCCTAAACCGTAAACCTAAAACCCTAAATGCTAAAACCCTAAACCCCTAAAACCCTAAAACCCTAAACCCTAAAACCCTCGACCCTCAACACTAAAACCCTAAACCCTAAACCCTAAACCCTAAAATCCAAAAACCACAAAACACTAAATCCCAAAACCCTAAACCCTAAACCATAAACCCTAAAACCCTAAAACCGTAAAACCTAAACCGTAAAACCCTAAACCAAAACCCTAATCCCCTAAAACCCTAAAATCCTAAGCTCTTAACCCAAAAATCAGAAAACCCTAAACCCTAAACCCTAAACTCTAACCCCTAAACGCTAAAACCCTAAACCCTTAAAACCCTAAACCCTAAAACCTAAAACCCTAAAACCCTAAAACTATATACCCCTAAACCCCTAAAACCCTCAACCCTCTAACCCTAAAACCCTAAAACTATATACCCCTAAAACACTAAAACCCGAAACCCTAAACCCTAAAATCCTAAAACTATATACCCCTAAAACCCTAAAACCCTAAACCCTAAAACCTTCAACCCTCTAACCATAAAACCCAACAACTATATACCCCTAAAACCCTCAACCCTCTAACCCGAAAACCCGAAACCCTAAAATCCCAAAACCTTGACCCCTAAAACTATAAAATCCTAAAACCTTGACCCCTAAACCCCTAAAACCCAAAAACCGTAAAACCCTAAACCCTAAACCTAAAACCTTAAACCCTAACACCCTAAAGACCTAAAACCCTAAAATCCTAAACCCTAAAACCCTCGACCCTCTAACTCTAAAACCCTAAACCCTAAAACCCAAAACCATAAAACAATAAATCCCAAAACCCAAAACCCTAAACCCTAAACCCTAAACCCTAAAGCCCTAAAACCCCTAAACCGTAAAACCCTAAACCCTAAAACCTAAAACCTAAACCCTAAAACCCTAAAACCCAAAACCCTAAACCCTACACCACAAAGCCTAAACCCTAAAACCCTAAACCTCTAAAACCCTAAAATCCTAGGCCCTTGACCCAACAATCCTAAAACCCTAAACCCTAAACCCGAAACCCTAAACGCCAAAACCCTAAACCCTTAAAACCCTAAACCGTAAACCCAAAAACCCTAAACCCAAAAACCCTAAAACCCTAAAACCACAAAGCCTAAACCCTAAAACCCTAAACCTCTAAAACCCTAAAATCCTAGGCCCTTGACCCAACAATCCTAAAACCCTAAACCCTAAACCCTAAACCCTAAACGCCAAAACCCTAAACCCTTAAAACCCTAAACCGTAAACCCAAAAACCCTAAACGCCAAAAACCCTAAAACCCTAAAACCACTAACCGTAAACCCTAAACCCTAAAACCTAAAACCCTAAAAGCCTAAAGGCCTAAAACTCTAAACCCTAAACCCTAAAACCCTAAAACCCTAAACCCTTAAACCCAATACAACTAAAACCCTAAAACCCTCAACCCCTAAACCCCTAAACACGAAAACCATAAAACCTTATACCCCTAAAACCCTAAAACCCTAAACCCTAAACCCTAAAACCCAAAAACCCTCAAACGCTAAAACCCTAAAACCGTAAACCCTAAACCCTAAAATCTAAAACCCTAAAACCATAAAGCCCTAAAACTCTAAACCCTAAACCCTAAAACCCTAAATCCCTAAACCTTTAAACCCTATACCCCTAAAACCCTCAACCCCTAAACCCCTAAAGACTAAAACCCTAAAACCCTAAAACCCTAAACCCTAAACCCTAAAATCCAAAAACCCTCAAACGCACAAACCCTAAAACCCTAAACTCTAAAACCCAAAAAATTAAAACCCTATACCCTAAACCCTAATCCCAAAAACCCTAAACCCTAAACCGTAAAATCCTAAAACCTTGACCCCTAAAACCAAAAAATCCAAAAACCTTGACCCCTAAACCCCTAAAACCAAAAAATGAAGAATCCCTAAACCTAAAACCCTAAACCCTAAACCTAAAACCCTAAACGCTAAAATCCTAAACCCCTAAAACCCCAAAACCCTAAACCCTAAAACCCTAAAACCCTAAACCCTAAAACCCTCAACCCTCTAACCCTAAAACCATAAAACCTAAACCCTAAAACCCTAAAACCCAAAAATCATAAAACATTAAATCCCAAAACCCTAAACCCTAAAACCCTAAAACCGTAAAACCCTAAACCCTAAACCAAAAGCCTAAACCCCTAAAACCCTAAAATCCGAAGCCCTTAATCCAAAAATCCTAAAACCCTAAACCCTAAACTCTAACCCTTAAACGCTAAAACCCTAAACCCTTAAAACCCTAAACCCTAAACCCTAAAACCTAAAAACCCTAAAACCCTAAACGCTAACACCCTAAACCCCTAAAACCCTAAACCCTAAAACCCTCGACCCTCTAACCCTAAAACCCTAAACCCTAAACCCTAAACCCTAAAACCCTAAAACCCTAAAACCCAAAAAGCCAAAAACCATAAAACAATAAATCCCAAAACCCTAAAACCCTAAAACCGTAAATCCTAAACGGTAAAACCCTAAACCATAAACCCTAAACCCTAAACCCTAAAAGCCTAAACTGTAAACCCTAAACCGTAAAACCCTAAACCCTAAACCACAAACCCAGAACCCTAAAACCCTAAACCCCTAAAACCCTAAAATCTTAGGCCCTTGACCCAAAAATCCTAAAACCCTAAACCCTAAACCCTAAACGCCAAAACCCTAAACCCTTAAAACCCTAAACCGTAAACCCTAAACCCTAAAACCTAAACCCCTAAAGCCCTAAAACCCTAAAAGCCATAACCGTAAACCCTAAACCCTAAAACCTAAAACCCTAAAACCCTAAAGCCCTAAAACTCTAAACCCTAAACCCTAAAACCCTAAAACCCTAAACCCTTAAACCCTATACCCCAAAAACCTTAAAATCCTCAACCCCTAAACCCTAAAACCCTAAAACCTTATACCCCTAAAACCCTAAAACCCTAAACCCTAAACCCTAAAATCCAAAAACCCTCAAACGCTCAACCCTAAAACCCTAAACTCTAAAACCCAAAAAAATAAAACCTTATACCCTAAACCCTAATCCCAAAAATCCTAAACCCTAAACCGTAAAACCCTAAACCCTAAAACCCTAAAATCCTAAAACCTAAAACCCAAAGCCCATAAATCCTAAAACTATATACCCCTAAAACCCAGAGCCCTAAACCCTAAAACCCTCAACCCTCTAACCGTAAAACTATATACCCCTAAAACGCTAAAACCCGAAACCCTAAAACCCTCAACCCTCTAACCCTCTAACCCGAAACTCTAAACCCTAAAATCCTAAAACCTTGACCCCTAAACCCCTAAAACCAAAAAATGAAGAAACCCTAAACCTAAAACCCTAAACCCTAAACCTAAAATCCTAAATGCTAAAACCCTAAAACCCTAAACCCTAAAACCCTCGACCATCTAACCCTAAAACCATAAACCCTAAACCCTAAAACCCTAAAACACAAAAACCATAAAACATTAAATCCCAAAACCCTAAACCCTAAAACCCTCAAACCGTAAAACCTAAATCGTAAAACCCTAAACCCTAAACCAAAACCCTAAACCCCTAAAACCCTAAAATCCTAAGCCCTTAACGCAAAAATCCTAAAACCCTAAACTCTAACCCCTAAACACTAAAACCCCAAACCCTTAAAACCCTAAACCCGAAACCCTAAAACCTTAAAACTATATACCCCTAAAACCCTAAAACCCTAAACCCTACCCTCAACCCTCTAACCCTAAAACTATATTCCCCCAAAAACCCTAAAACCCTCAACCCACTAACCCCAAACCCTAAACCCTAAAATCCTAAAACTATATACCCCTAAAACCCTAAAACCCGAAACCCTAAAACCCTCAACCCACTAACCCCAAACCCTAAACCCTAAAATCCTAAAACTATATACCCCTAAAACCCTAAAACCCTCAACCCTCTAACCCTAAAACCCTAAAACTATATACCCCTAAAACCCTAAAACCCTCAACCCTAAAACCCTCAACTCTCTAACCCGAAAACCCAAAACCCTAAAATCCTAAAACCTTGACCCCTAAAACCATAAAATCCTAAAACCTTGACCCCTAAAACCCTAAACCCTAAACCTAAAACCATAAACGCTAAAACCCTAAACCCCTAAAACCCTAAACCCTAAACCTAAAACCCTAAACGCTAAAACCCTAAACCCCTAAAACCCTAAAACCCTAAACCCTAAAACCCTTGACCCTCTAACCCTAAAACCCTAAACCCTAAACCCTAAAACCCTCGACCCTCTAACCTAAAACCCTAAACCCTAAACCCTAAAACCAAAAAACCATAAAACATTAAATCCCAAACCCTAAACCCTAAACCCTAAAACCCTCAAACCGTAAAACCTAAACCGTAAAACCCTAAACCCTAAAACAAAACCCTAAACCCTAAAACCCTAAAATCCTAAGCCCTTAACCCAAAAATCCTAAAAACCCTAAACCCTAAACTCTAACCCCTAAACGCTAAAACCCTAAACCCTTAAAACCCTAAGCCCTAAACCCTAAAACCTAAAACCCTAAAACCCTAAAGCCCTAAAACTCTAAACCCTAAACCCTAAAACTCTAAAACCCTAAACCCTTAAAACCTATACCCCTAAAACGCTAAAACCCTCAAACCCAAAAACTCTGAACCCTAAAACAATAAAAACTGAAACCCTAAACCCTAAGCCCTAAAACCTAAATCGTAAAACCTAAACCCTAAAACCCTAAAATCCTAAAACGTAAAACCCTAAACCCTAAAACCCTAAAACTATATACCCCTGAAACCCCAAAACCCTAAACCCTAAAACCCTCGACCTTCTAACCCCAAAACCCTAAAACTATATACCCCTAAAACCCGAAACCCTCTAAACCTAAAACCCTAAACCCTAAACACTAAAACCAAAAAAACATGAAACGATAAAATGTAAACCCCAAACCCAAAAACCCTAAACCCCTAAAATCCTAAACCCAAAAACCCTAAAACCCTTTACCCTAAAACCCTAAACCCTAAACCCTAAAACACTAAAGCCCTAAACACTAAAACCCTAAAACACTAAACCCGTAAACACTAAACCCTAAAACCCCTAACCCAAAACCCCTAAAGCCCTAAAACCCTAAACCCTAACCCCCTAAAACCCTAAAACCATAAAACCCTAAACCCCAAACCCCTAAATCCCTAAAATCCTAAACCCTGAACCCTAAAACCCTAAAAGACAAAAACCCTAGACCTAAACCCTAAACCCTTACAACCTTAAAACCCTAAACCCCTAAAAGCCTAAACTCTAAAACCCTACAACGTTAACCCCTAAACCCCTAAAGCCATAAAACCCTAAACCTTAAACACTAAACCCTAAACTCTAAACCCAAAACCCCTAAAACCTTAAAATCCTAAATCCTAAACCCTCCACCCTAAAACACTAAAACGCAAAAACCCTGAACCCTAAAACCTAAACCCTAAAACCCTCCAACCCTAAAACTCAAAACCCAAAACCCTAAACCCTAAAACCCTAAACTCGAAAAACCCTAAAACAATAAAACCCTAAACCCTAAACCCAAAAATCCTAAAACCCTAAACCATACACCCTAAACCCTAAAACCCTAAACCCCTAAAATCCTAAAACCATTAAACCCTAAACCCCTAAAACCCAAAACCCAAAACCCAAAAATCCTAAAACCCTAAATCCTAAACCCTAAACCCTAAGCAAAAAAACCCTAAACCCAAAAACCCTTACCGTAAACCCTAAACCCTAAAACATAAAACCCTAAAGCCCTAAAACTCTAAACCCTAAACCCTAAAACCCTAACACCCTAAACCCTTAAACCTTTAAACCCTATACCCCTAAAACCCGCAACCCTAAACCCTTAGACCCTAAAACCCTATATCCCTAAAACACTAAAACCCTAAACCCTGTACCCTAAAAGCCTAAGACCCTCAAACACTAAAACCCTAAACCCTAATACCCCAAACCCTAAAACCCTCAACCCTTTAAACCTAAAACCCTAAACCCTAAACCCTAATCCCTAAAACCATAAAAACAAAAACCGTAAATCCTAAACCCAAAAACCTAAAACCCTAAGCACAACAACCCTAAAACCCAAAACCCTAAACAGTAAAATCCTAAAACCCTCTACCTAAAAACCCCAAAACCCTAAACCCTAAACCCACAACCCAAAATCTTAAACCCTGAATCCTAAAACCCTTTACCCCTAAAACCCTATACCCCAAAACACTAAAACCCTAAAACCCTAAACCTAAACCCTAAAACCCTAAACCCCTAAAACACTAAACCATAAACCCTAAAACCTTAAAACCCTAAACCCTAAAACCCTACCGTAAACCCTAAACCTTAAAACCCTAAACCATAAACCCCTAAACCCTAAAACTCTGAAACCCTAAGACCCTAAAACCCTAAACCCTAAGACTCTAAAACTCTAAAACCCTAAAACCCTAAACCTAATCCTAAACCCTAAAACCCTACAACCCTAAAACCCTAAACCCTAAACCCTAAACACAAAACCCTAAACCCTAAACCTTAAAGCCTGAACCCTAACACCGTATACCCCTAAAACCCTAAACCCTAAAATCCTAAAACCCTAAAGCCCTAACACCCTAAACCCTAAAACCCTAAATATAAAAACCCTAAAACCCAAAACCTAAACCCTAAAACCCTACCCTAAACCCTAAAACCCTAAAATCCGAAAACCTAAACCCTAAACCCTTAAACTCTAAAACTCTCAAACCCTAAAACTCTAAACCCTAAAGCTCTAAAACTCTAAAACACTAATTCTCTAAACCCTAAACACTAAACCCTATACCCTAAAATCCGAAAACCTAAACCCTAAACCCTAAAACTCTAAAACTCTCAAACCCTAAAACCCTAACCCTAAAACTCTTAAACTCTAAAACCCTAAAACTATAAAACACTAAACCCTAAACCCTAAACACTAAACCCTAAACCCTAAAACCTAAAACCCAAAACCCCACAACCCTGAAACCTAAAAATCCTAAAACCTAAAACCCCACAACACTAAACCTTAAAACCCTAACACCCTAAACCTAAACCCTAAAACCCTAAACCCCTGAAACACTGAATACAAAAACCCTAAACCCTAAAACCCTTAAACCCTAAATCCCTAAACCCTAAACCCTAAAGCCTAAAACTCGAAACCCTATACTCTAAACCCTAAAACTCTAAAACTCTAAAACCCTAAAACTCTAAAGCCTAAACCCTAAACACAAAACCCTAAACCCTAAAACCGCACAACCCTAAAACCTAAAACACCACAACCTTACAACCTAACCCTAAACCCTAAACCCTAAACCCTGAACCCTAAACCATAAAACCCTAAACCGAACACCCTAAACCCTTATACCCAAAAACCCAAAACCCTAAAACCTAAAACCCTAAAACCATAAACCCGAAACCCTAAAACCTAAACCCTAAACCCTAAAACATAAAAACCCTAAAACTCAAAAACCCAAAAACACTAAAACCCTTAAACATTAAACCCCTAAACCCCCAAACCCTAAACCTAAAACCCTACACTCCTAAAACCCTATACCCTAAAACCCTAAACCCGCTAAAACCCTATACCCCTAAAACCCTAAAACCCTAAACTCCTGAAACCCTGAACCCTAAACTCCTGAAACCCTAAACCCCTAAACCATAAAACCCTAAACCCCCTAAAACACTAACCCCTAAACCCTAAAACCCTAAAATCCAAAAACCCTAAACCCTAATACCCTAAAACTTGAAACCCTAAACCCTAAACTCTAAAACTCCAAAACCCTAAAACACTAAACCCTAAACCTTAAACCCTAAAACCCTAAAACCCAAAAATCCCAAACCCTAATACTCTAAACCCTTAAACCCAAAAACGAATGCCTAAAACCATAAACCCTAAACCTAAACCATAAATCCTAAAACCTAAGCCCTAAACCCGGAACCCTAAACCCTAAATCCTAAAGCCCTAAACCCTAAAACCCCAAAAACTCTAAACCCTAAAACCATAAAACCCTAATCTTAAACCCTAAAACCCTTAAACCCTAAAATCCTAAACCCTGAAACCCTAAACACTAAAACCTAAAACGTTTAACCCGAAACCCTAAAATCATAAAACCCTTAAGCCCTTAACCCAAAAACCCTAAACCCTACCGTAACCCTAAAACCCTAAAATCCTAAAACCTAAAACCCAAAAACCCTAAAACCTAACCCATTAAACCCCTAAACCCCCTAAAATCCTAAAACCCTAAAATCCTAAAACCCTAAAACCCTAAACCCTAAACGCTAAACTCTAAACTATAAACTCTAAACCCTAAACCATAAAACCCTCAAATGCTAAAACCCTAAACCCTAAACCTTAAACCCTAAACCTTAGACCCAAAATCCTAAAGCGTAAACCCAAAACCCTAAACCCTAAACCCTAAACCCAAAAATCCAAAAATCCTAAACCCTAAACCCCTAAACCCCTAAAATTCTAAACCCTAAACCGAAAAATCTAAAACCCTAAACCCCTAAAACCCTAAAACCCTAAACATTAAACCCTAAATCCATAACACTAAACCAAAAATCGAAAACCGTAAATACTAAACCCTACAACCCTACAACCCTAAAATCCTTAACCCTAAAGCCGAAGCCCAAAAACCCTAAAATCCTAAAACCTAAAGCCTAAACCCTAAAACCCCAAAACCTAAACCCTAAAACCCTAAACCCCTAAAACTCTAAACCTTAAAACCCTAAAACCCTAATCCCTAAACCCTAAAAGCCAACACTAAACCTAAAACCAAGAAACCCTAAAACCCTAAACCCTAAACTCTAAAACCCTCAAACCCTAAACCCTAAAGCCCAAACCCTAAACCCCACAACCTTAAAACCTTAAAACCCTAAGACCTAAAACCCTAAACCCTAAACCCAAAACCCAGAACACAAAAACTCTAAACCCTAAATTCCTAAAGCCCTAAACCCTGAACCGTAAAACCCTAAACCCTAAAACCCTAAAACGCTAAAACCTAAAACCCTAAACTCTAAAACCCTAAAACCTAAGACCCTAAACCCTAGAGCCTAAAACCCTAAAACCCTAAACCCTAAAACATAAATCCTAAACCCTAAACTCTAAATCCTAAACCCTAAACCCTAAATCCTAAACCCTACGCCTTAAAGCCCTAAAAACCTAAAACCTTAAAACCTAATAGCCAAAAACCCAAACCCTAAACCCAAATCACTAAAACCCTAAAACCCTAAACCATAAAACCTTAAAACCCAAAATTCCTAAACCCTAAAACCCTAAACCCTTTAATCCTAAAATTGTAAACCTAAACCCTAAAATCCTAAACCCCTAAAACCCTAAACCCTAAACCCTAAGACCCCAAACCCTAAAACTCTAAACCCTTAAACCCAAAAACCAGAAACCTAAAACCCTAAACCCTAACCCTAAACCCTAAACCCTAAACTCTAAAACCTTAAAACCCTAAAACTCTAAAACCTAAAACCCTAAAACCCAAAACCCTAAACCCTAAACCCTAAACCCTAAGCTGAAAACCCTAAAACCCTAAACCCTATACCCCTAAAAGCCTAAACCCTAAAACCCTACAATCCTAAACCCTAAAACCTTAAACCACTAAAACCCTAAACCCTAAAACCCTAAACCAAAATCGTAAACCGTAAACCCCTAAACCCATAAAACCCTAAAACCCTAAACCCTAAAACCCCAAAACCCTAAACCCGTAAAACCTTAAACCCTAAACTCCTAGAACCCTAAAACCCTAAAACCTTAAAACCCTAAAACACTAAACCCAAAAACCTAAAACCCAAAAACCCTAAACCCAAAACCCTAAAACCCAAAAAACCCTAATACCCTAAACACTATACTCAAAACCAAAAAACCTAAACCCTTAAACCCCTAAACCATAAAATCCTAAACCCTAAACCCTAAAACCCTAACACACTAAACCGTAAACCTTAAAACCCAAAAACTCTAAACCCAAAACCCTAAAACCCTAAAACCCTAAGCCCTAAACCCTAAAACCTTAAAACCCTTAAACCCTAAAATTCTAAACCTTAAAACCCTAAACACTAAAACCTTAAAACCCTAAACCCGAAATCGTAAAACCCTAAAACCATAAAATCCTAAACCCTAAACCCTAAATCCTAAACCCTAAAACCCTAACCCAAAAAGCCTAAAATCCTAAAACCTAAAACCCAAAAACCCTAATCCCTAAACCCATTAAACCCCTAAACCCCTAAAACCCTAAATCTTAAACCATAAACCCTAAATCCTAAACTCTAAACTAGGCCTGTAAACGGACCCAGGTTCGGCGCTGCTCGGCAGGATCCGGCCCGACCCGATTGAATAATCAGATAGTCGTCGGCCGGCCCGACAACACAGGCTCCAATTAGCCTTGGGCCCGGCCCGGCTCGACAAGCCTGAAGGACAGTCCGCGGCCCGATAAAGGCCCGTTTGCCTGTTTTCAACCCATTACTCTAATAATCTAAATTAGAATTTGAAATTAAGGCTGAATTATGTAGTTCTAGTTAAAAAAAACAACTTTTGAATTGTTCAACTTAAATTTTTATTGACTCAAATTAATTCTAATTAAATCAGCCAAGTTTTTCAAAAAAATATTGGATGAAAGGCACATTAAGCTGGTGTACCCTAATGGCAATGGATATCGCCCATGGGGGTTTTACGCTGGGTTTCTCGCGGTTTCTCACACATAAATTCAAAAAAAAAAATACATCCTTAAAATAATTTTAAAGAAAAAATAAGATATATTTGACCTTTCAATTGATGATTTTTTTTTTTTGAAAAAATTCCAATTAAGTTTTTGAGTATTAAAATTTGAAAAAGAAAATTTTAATTTGCATCCTTTCCTTCTAATGAGGTCTTCATGACACAGACATATACATGATGATAATAATAATAATGTTACAATCCACTAAAATTAAACTCAACTAAAATGATTTTTGAATTGGAGCTCTCTACTGTATCCTCTTTCATTTCTGTAGGTTTCTTGAGATCCTTTGCCAAAATTACAAGTTTCAAACATCTCACTCCCTCCACCATAAATCAAATTTATCCTCCTCTTCACCTGCAATTCACATGCAAAACAACCGACAAAAAAGCCCACATGAATTTTCAGATTACTTCATATGATAAATACACAACCTCTTCTTAATAAAACAATGTGTTGAATTATGAACAGAATGAACTGCAAGCTCAGTTTTCAGATTCCCATTCAGTTAACAATTCTAGTCCTACATCAACATGTGATTGGAATGGCTTGCTAGAGAGAGAAAGATTTGCTTGTTCTATCTCAGAAAATTTAAGCAATTCACATGAGATTATTATTTTTCAAGAAGCCATGAGTTTAGCCACCCAATACAAAGCCAATTCAATAAAAGGCATCTTTTAATCAAGGGTTCTTGTCCAAAATCCACTTATAATCAACTCATTCAATAAAAATGGCTAAACACCATTTTTGAAATTTAGTTCAAGATGGTTACTTTTTAAGAAAAATGATTTGGTTTCTCTGTTGATATGTTACTAAAAAAGAAACCTTAAAACATGAATGGAACCTCACTATTCTACATTTTGTTCCTTGTTTCCTTTTCCACTGAATTTTGTGTACTCCTTTAAAAAAAATCAATCAAATTAAAGGCCCTTGAATTTTTGTACAATGTTTAAAGATGAGATCAAATGCACTAACATAGAATTCAGATTTGGAACACCTTTCCATGCTTAACTTTCCATGTTTATATTAATTTTTGAAAGCTGATGGTGGAGATGGTGCATCTTCCAATACCAAAATACAATCTTATTTACTCTTGTACCTCTCACAAATCAATCCCCTCTTCTTCCAAAGTAATGTTCCATTAGTACAACTGTAGTAGAGCACTGGTTGGGATTCATATATTCTCTTTTTCCTCTCACAACCAATATTCATTGTGAGTTGAGAGATGGCCAATAGCAAAGGTATTGCCTTTCTCAAAGCTCTCCTTTCCAGCTTTACTTTGGTGGGTATCTGTTCTCTCACAGAGAAGACTGAGGGAAAGAAAACACTCCCCATTTTTATCACTTTCTTCACATGAGAATCATATCGTGAAAAGTGTAGGGCTTTGTCCAAGATTGCTTGATGTTTAAAAACAAAGGAAAATAAATAGAAAACATACAAGTGCATTAGATTTTGTGGGTTCTAGATTCCATTTAAATTCAAGGCCACTCATCTATCTATAATTTGACCAAGTACATCCAAGACATATTCCAGCACGAACAACTACTCTTCATAGAGCAGACCGACATACACACCTTAACTCAAAATCCAATTAAATAACTAGTCCAAGAAGAAACCTGTCAAGAAAAAACCTTTTCAAGCAAAAGACCTTTTCAACCAACCCATCCAAGAGGATCTATGTCAAAATCCTGCATCCCATAAAATAAGCAAAGTGTTTAAAATGGAGAATTCATCATGTTTACAAAGAATTTTTACACATGGTGTTCAAGGCGCACAAATGATTTGAGGCAATCTTCGGTCCAAGTAAATATTGCCAAAATTGCTATCATGGGAATCATCTCATCATATAGTAGGGGCCAAATATGGCAAGAGATTTGAACAATGGTGGAGAAGGTGTTAATAAGTTTGTCTATGGAAGATCTAAAGGGAAACTCAGGGCCCTGACTTAAACCCCATATTCCCATTATAAATTAATTATAATTGTGCAGATCATAGTATCATAGTTTAGCTGTACATTCTTTTCTTTGTCCTGTTGATAACACAGAATCTTTTCATCACTTATACAAAAAGAAGTCAACTTTTCAATATGAGGCAAACAAGCAGAAGTAATGAAGTGAACACAATAATGGGGTATAGAACATTCATACTCAAATTTGTAGTTTTAGTGGGTATAGAACCTACTTAAGCATCTGTCACAGGTGCATTCAAATATACCCTAAAATTAAATTCAAAATAATTTTTTATTTGCATCTTAATCAAGTAGTTTACCTTGTATGATGTTCCAGAACCTCCTTGCCCAAGCTTGTTGCCAATGTCAAAAGATCCAGTGGCCTTCTCAAGTGTAGAGTACTTGAAATTCAAGCTACTGTCATACATGGTTGACGCCAATTTCTCAACATCATTGGCACCTGCAAATTAAAAATAAAAGAAAGTGAAAAGCATCACTAAGTACTTCATTATTTCTAAAAAATTAGTAGTACTTGAATAGACAAAAGAGATAAATAACAAGATTATACTACTCTGTTTTACTAGTTTTTGGAACTTCACCCACTAGTTTTTGTACCAATGAGATATTTTTTAGCAACAAATCAAATGAGACATCAACCTAATAATAATTTATCTGTATAATTACTCTAATGAACATCATTATGACTAATGGCATCAGCATTTTAATTACTCTATCGTCATCATCCTCCAAGATGAACCCATAAGAAAATGCCATATTGTGAGACCACTTGTGCTTACGTATCAACAAAAGAAGTAAGAAGATATGAAGATTTGGGTACCATTCTTCATATGTTATGGATTGAGTTTATCATCTGAAAAACCATGGATAAACCCACGATTTCCAGTTTCACTCATCCAAAACAGATCCTTTTTCAACAAATTAAAAAAAAAAAAACCTTGGGTTATCTTCTCTAATCACTTACAGATTTGCAGAACTAGATTTACAGATCGACCAAAACGATTTGAAGTCTCGGTCTGAGTAAAGAGGCTGCAAGCGATGGAAGTCACGATCGGATTTCTAGAGAGGTGTGAGAGAGAGGAGAACGGAAAGAGGGAGAAAAGAGAGTTCCGATGAGAGGGAGATCGAGAGAGAGGAGAACGGAAAGAGGGAGAAAAGAGAGATCTCAATTCGAGAGAGAGGAGAACGGAAAGAGGGAGAAAAGAGAGATCTCAATTCGAGAGAGAGGAGAACGGAAAGAGGGAGAAAAGAGAGATCTCAGATCGAGAGAGCGACGAGCGTGAGAGATGGTCTGTGAGAGCAATTGCAAGAGGAAAGAGAGGAAAGAAATCTCAAGAGGAAAGCAATCGCAAGAGCAACCCTGTTTTCATTTTTAATTCATCAGACTCGAGGACTCGGGGACTGTCCGCGGACAGTCTGTGGCCCACCCGAGCCCTTATCGAACTCTTTGGCCAGTCCGTTAGTGCTTATCGGACTCCAGAGTCCGGTTCATTGCTGGACTCTAAGATTCGGGCCGGACAGTCCGCGGGCCGGGTTAGGTCCGATTACAGGCCTCCTCTAAACCCAAAACTCCTAAAATCCTAAATCCTAAACCCTAAAACCCTAAAACCCAAAAACCCTAAATCCTAAACCCAAAAACCCTCAAACACTAAAACCATAAACCCTAAAACCTAAACCCTAAACCTTAAACCCAAAACCGTACAACCTAAACCCAAAAACCTAAACCCTTAACCCAAAACCGTAAACCCCAAAAACCCTAAAACCCTAAAACCCTAAACCCCAAAAACCATAAAACCCTAAACCCTAAACCCTAAACAATAAAACCCTAAACCCCTAAAACCCTAAAACACTAAATCCTAAACCCCTAAAACCCTAAAACTCAAACCCCAAAACTCAAACCCTAAATCTTAAACTCTAAACACAAAAACCTAAAACGTTAAACCCCTAAAACCCTAAACCTTAAACCGAAAACCCTAAACTCTAAACCCAAAAACCCCTAAAACTTAAACCCTAAATCCTAAACCCTAATCCCAAAAACATAAAACCCTACACCTCTAAAACCCTAAACCTTAAACCGTAAACCCTAAATCTTAAAGCCAAAAACCTAAAACCCTAAATCCCTAAACCCTAAAACCCTACCGAAAAACCAACCCTAAAACCCTAAAACCCCAAACCCAATAACCCTAAAACCTTAAAACCATAAGCCATAAACCCTAAACTCTAAAACCTAAACCCTAAACCCTAAAACCCTAAAACCCCAAACCCTAAAACCCTAAAACCTAAACCCTAAACCCTAAACCCTAAATCCTAAAACCCAAAACCCTAAACCCCTAAAACCCTAAACCCCTAAAACCCTAAAGCCCTAAACCCTAAACCCTAAAACCCTAAAACCTTAATACACTAAACCCTAAAACTCTAAACCCCAAAAACCCTACAATAAAGAAACCCTAAAACCAAAAATCCTAAACACTAAAACCCTAAACCCTAAACTCTAAGACCCTTGAACTGTAAAACCGTAAAATCGTAAACAATAAACCCTAAACCCAAAAACCCTAAAACCTTAAAACCCTAAGCCCTAAACTCTAAACCCATAAAACCCTAAAACCCTAAAACCCTAAACCCTAATCCTTAAAACCCTAAAACCCTAAACCCTAAAACCCTAGAACCTAAACCCTAAATCGTAAAACCGTAAAACCTTAAAATCCTAAAACCTAAAACCCTAAAACCCTAAACCCTAAACCCAAAACCCTAAAACGCTAAAACCTAAAACCCTAAAACGCTAAAACCCTATACCCCTAAAATCTTAAACCCTTAAACCCGAAAACTCTAAACACAAATACCCTAAACCCCAAAAACCCTAAACACTAAAACCCTAAACCGACACTCTAAAACCGTACACCCCTAAAACTCTAAAACCCCAAACCCTAAAATCCTAAAATCCCAAACCCTAAAACCCTAAAACCCTAAAACCCTAAACCCTAAACCCTAAACCCTAAACCCTAAATCCTAAAACCCAAAACCCCTAAAACCCTAAACCCCTAAAACCCTAAAACCCTAAACCCTAAACCCTAAAACCCTAAAACCTTAATACACTAAACCCTAAAACTCTAAACCCCAAAAACCTACAACAATGAAACCCTAAAACCAAAAATCCTAAACACTAAAACCCCAAAACCCTAAACCCTAAACTCTAAAACCCTTGAACTGTAAAATCGTAAAATCGTAAACAATAAACTCTAAACCCATAAAACCCTACAACCCTAAACCCAAATCCCTAAAACCCTAAACCCTAAAACCCTAAAACCCTAGAACCTAAACCGTAAACCGTAAAACCCTAAAACCTTAAAACCCTAAAACCTAAAACCCTAAACCCTAAAACCTAAAACCCTAAAACCCTAAAACCCTAAACCTTAAACCCTAAACCCTAAACCCAAAACCCTAAAACGCTAAAACACAAAACCCTAAAACGCTAAAACCCTATACCCCTAAAATCTTAAACCCGAAAACCCTAAACACAAATACCCTAAACCCCAAAAACCCTAAACACTAAAACCCTAAACCTACACTCTAAAACCGTAAACCCCTAAAACCCTAAATCCTAAAACCCTAAAACCCCAAACCCTAAAACCCTAAACCCTAAACTCAAAAATCCTAAGATCTTAAACCCTAAAACCCTACCGTAAACCCTAATCCCTAAATCATATAACACTAAAACGTTAAAACCCTAGATCCTAAATCCTAAACTCTAAACCCTAAACCCTAAACCCTAAACCCTTAAAACCTTAAAACCCTAAAACCCAAAAACCCTAAACCCTAAATGCTAAAACCCAAAACCCAAAAACCATAAACGCCTAAAACCCTAAAACCCTAAAACCCTAAGTAGTAAAACCCTAAACCCTAAAACCCTAAACCGTAATACCAAAAGCACTAAAACCCTAAACCCTAAAAACCTAAAACCCTAAACCCAAAACCTAATACACTAAACCCTAAAACTCTAAGCCCCAAAAACCCTAACCTCTAAACCCTAAAATCCAAAAACCCTAAAATCCTAAACCCTAAAACCCTAAACCCCTAAAACCCTAAACCCTAAACCCTAAACCGAAAAAACTAAACCTAAACCCTAAACCCTAAAACCCTAAAACCCTAAACCTTAAACCCTAAATCCCAAACACTAAACCCAAAAACCTAAAACCCTAAATACATAAACCCTAAAACCCTAGAATCCTAAACCAAAAACCCTAGTACCCTAAAACCCTAAAACCCTTATTCCTAGATCCTAAACCCAAAAACCGTAAAATCCTAAAACCCTAAAACCCTCAAATCCTAAAACCCTAAACCCTAAAACCCTAAAAACTAAAACTCTAAAAAGTAAACCCCAAAAACCTAAAACCCTAAAACCCTAAACTCTAAACCCTAAACCGAAAAACCTAAAACCCTAAACTCTAAACCCTAAACCCCTAAATCCTAAAACCCTAAAACCCTAAACCTTAAACCCTAAATTCCAAACACTAAACCCAAAACACTGAAACCCTAAATACCTAAACCCTAAAACCCTAAAATCCAAAACCATAAACCCTAGTACGCTAAAAGCCTAGAACCCTCAGCCCTAAACCCTAAACCCTAAAATCCTAAAACCCTAAAACCCTAAAACCTAAACCCTAAACCCCTAAAACTCTAAACCCTAAAACCCTAATCCCTAAACCCTAAAACCCTACCCTAAACCCTAAAACCCTAAAACCCTCAAACCCTAAACCCTAAACTCTAAAACCCTCAAACCCTAAACCCTAAAACCCTAAAACCCTAAACCCTAAACTCTAAAACCCTCAAACCCTAAACCCTACAACCATAAAACCTTAAAACCCTAAAACCTAAAACCCTAAACCCTGAACCCTAAACCCAAAACCCAAAAACCCTAAACACTAAAACCCTAAAACCCTAAACCCTAAAACCCTAAAACCCCAAACCCTAAAACTCTAAACCCTTAAACCCAAAAACCAGAAACCCTAAAACCCTAAAACCCAAAACCCAAACCGTAACCCTAAAACTCTAAACCCTAAACCCTAAAACCTAAACCCTAAACCGTAAACCCTAAACCCTAAAACCTTAAAACCATAAAACTCTAAAACCTAAAACCCAAAACCCTAAAACCCCCAAAACCCTAAAACCCCAAACCCTGAAACTCTAAGACTCTAAAACCCTATACCCCTAAAAGCCTAAACCCTAAAACCCTACAATCCTATATCCTAAAACCCCAAACCCTAAAACCCTAAACCTAAATTGTAAACCGTAAACCCCTAAAACCCTAAACCCCTGGAACCCTAAAACCCTAAGACCCTAAACCCTAAAACCCCAAAACCCTAAACCCGTAAAACCCTAAACCCTGAAACCCTGAAACCCTAAAATCCAAAAACCTTAAAACCCTAAAACACTAAACCCAAAACCCTAATACCCTAAACACTAATACTCAAAACCAAAAACCCTAAACCTTTAAACCCGTAAACCTTAAAATCCTAAACCCTAAAACCCTAACACACTAAACCCTAAACCTTAAAACCCTAAAACACTAGAACAAAGACCCTAAAACCCTAAAACCCTAAACCCTAAACCCTAAAACCGTAAAACCCTTAAACCCTAAAATCCCAAACCCTAAAACCCTAAAAACCCTAAATCCGAAATCCAAAAACCTTAAAACCACAAAACCCTAAACCCTAAACCCTAAAACCCTAAAACCCAAACCCAAAAAGCCTAAAATCCTAAAACCTAAAACCCAAAAATCCTAATCCCTAAACCCATTAAACCACTAAATCCCTAAAACCCAAAATCTTAAACCCTCAACCCTAAACCCAAACCCTAAACCCTAAAACCCAAACCCAAAAACCCTAACACCCTAAACCCTAAACCCTAAATCCTAAAACCCAAAACCCTAAAACCCTAAACCCCTAAACCCTAAAACCCTAAACCCTAAAATCCGAAAACCCTAAAACACTAAAGCAGTAAACCCTAAAACTCTAAACCCGAAAAACCCTACAACACTAAACCCCTAAACCCAAAGATCCAAAAAACCTAATCCCTAAAACCGTAAAACCCTAAAACCTAAACCCTAAGACCCTAAAACCCTCAAACCAAAAACCAAAAATCCTAAACACTAAAACCCTAAAACCCTAACCTCTAAACTCTAAAACCATTAAACCCTAAAACCATAAAACCGTAAACCGTAAACCCTAAACCCAAAGACCCTAAAACCTTAAAACCCTAGCCCTAAACTCTAAACCCATAAAACCCTAAAACCCTAAAATCCTAAACCCTAATCCCTAAAACCCTAAACCCTAATCCCTAAAACCCTAAAACCCTAAAACCTAAATCCTAAATCGTAAAACCCTACACGCTAAACCCTAAAATCGTATACCCCTAAACTCCTAAACCCTAAAACCCTAAAAGCCTAAACCCTAAAACACTAAAACCCTAAATCCCTAAAACCCTAAACCATAAACCCTAAACTCTAAACCGTAAACCCTAAACCCTAAAACCTTAAAACCCAAAAACCCTAAAACACTAGACCCTAAACCCTAAACCCTAAAAGCCTAAAACTTAGAACCCAAAACGCTAAAACCCTAAACCCCCTAAAACCCGATACCCCTAAAATCCTAAAACCTTAAACCCAAATACCCTAAACCCCAAAAACCCTAAACACTAAAACCCTAAACCTAAACCCTAAAACCGTAAACCCCTAAAACCCTAAACCCTAAAACCCCAAAATCCTAAAACCCCAAACCCTAAAACCCTAAAATCCTAAAATCCTAAAACCTAAGGCCCTACCGTAAACCCTAAAACCTGAAATCCCTAAACCTTATAAACCTAAAACGTTAAAACCCTAAACCCTCATAAACCCTAAACCCCTCAAACCCTAAAACCCTAAAACCTTAAAACCCAAAAACCATAAACCCTAAACCCCAAATCCTAAACGCTAAAACCCAAAACCCTATAACCCTAAACCCCTAAAACGCTAAACCCATAAAACCCTAAGCCGTAAAACCCTAAACCCAAAAACACTAAACCGTAAAACCTAAAACCCTAAAACCCTAAACCCTATACCCTAAACTCTATACCCTAAACCCTGAATCCCTTCAACCCTAAAACCCTAAACGCTAAATGCCTAAAACCCTAAAACCCTAATACCCTAAACCCAAAACCCTAATACACTAAACCCTAAACCTATAAACCCCAAAAACCCTAACCCTTAAACCCTAAAATCCTAATACCCTAAACCCTAAAACCCTAAAACCCTAAACCCTAAAACCCTAAACCCAAAACCGTAAAACCTTAAAAACTCAAACCCTAAAACCAAAAACCCTAAACACTAAAACCCTAAAACCTAAACTCTAAAACCCTTAAACCCTTAAATCCTAAACCCTAAAACCCTAAAACACTAAAACCCTAAAACCTAAAAGCCTAAATCCTAAGACCCAAAACAATAAAACCCTAAAACCCTAAACCGTAAACCCTAAAACCGTAAAACCCTAAGCCCTATAAGCTAAACCCTAAAACCCTAAGCCCCTAAAACCCTAAACCCTAAAACACTACCCTAAACCCTAAAATCTAAAACCCTAAGCCCTATAAGCTAAACCCAAAACCCTAAACCCTAAAACCTATAACCCTACAACCCTAAGACGCTAAAACCCTAAAACCCTACAACCCTAAACCTTAATCCCTAAGCAAAAAACTCTAAAAACCCTAAACCCTAAAAGCCAAAAAAGCCTAAAACCCTAAACCCTTAACCCTAAAACCCTAAACTTAAACCCTAAACCCAAAACCCTAAACCCAAAAACCTAAAACCCTAAATCCCTAAACCCTAAAACCCTAAAACCCTAAAACCCTAAACCCTAAGCCCTAAACCCCAAACGCTAAAACCCTAAAACCCTAAACCCAATAACCCTAAAACCTTAAAACCCTAAACACTAAACTCTAAACTCAAAACCCTAAACACTAAACCCCTAAAACCCTAAAATCCCAAACCCTAAAACCCTAAACCCTAAACCCTAAACCCTATACCCTAATCCCTAAAACCCAAAACTCTAAAACCCTAAACCCCTAAAACGCTAAAACCCTATACCCTAAAACCCCAAACTGTAAACCCTAAAACCCTAAACCCTAAACTCTAAACCCTAAACTCTAAACCCTAAACGCTAAATCCCTAAAACCCAAAAACCCTAAACCCCTGAAACCCTAAATCCCTAAAACGCTAAAACCCTAAACCCCTTAAACCCTAAAACCCTAAAACCCTAATACCTCAAACCCTAACGTATAAACCCTAAAACCCTAAAACCCTAATCCCTAAAACCCTCAAACCCTAAACAAAATATCCTAAATACTAAAACCCTAAAACCTTAAAACCCTAAACCCTAAAACCCTAAAATCCAAAAACCTTAAAACCCTAAACCCTAAAACCTAAACTGTAAAACCCTAAACCCCTAAAACCCTAAACCCTAAAACCCTAGCCTAAACCCTAAAGCCTAAAACCCGAAACCCTAAACCCTAAAACTTTCAAACCATAAAACTCTAATCCCTAAACCATAATCCCTAAACCCTAAAACCTAAGCCCTAAACTCTAAACCCATAAAACCCTAAAACCTTGAACCCTAAACCCTAAAACCCTAAAATCCTAAACTTTAAAAACCCTACAACCCTAAAACCCTAGAACCTAAACCCTAAACCCTAAAACCTAAAACCCTACACACTAAACCTTAAAAACGTATACCCCTAAAACCCTAAACCCTAAAACCCTAAAATCCAAAACCCTAAACCCTAGACCCTAGACCCTAAAACCATAAACCCCTAAAAGCCTAAACTCTAAACCCTAAAATCCTAAACCCTAAAGCCTAAACCCTAATACCCTAAACACTGAAAACCTAAAACCCTAAACCCTAAACGCTAAAACCCTAAAATCCTAAATCCATGAAACCCTAAACCCTAAACCTTAAACCCTAAACCCTAAAACCTAAACCGTAAAACCCTAAACCCCTAAAACCCTAAACCCTAAAACCCTACCCTAAACCCTAAAACCTAAACCGTAAAACCCTAAACCCTAAAACCCTAAACCCTAAAACCCTACCCTAAACCCTAAAGCCTAAAACCCGAAACCCTAAACCCTAAAACTTTAAAACCATAAAACTCTAATCCCTAAACCATAAACCCTAAACCCTAAAACCTAAGCCCTAAACTCTAAACCCATAAAACCCTAAAACCTTGAACCCTAAACCCTAAAACCCTAAAATCCTAAATTTTAAAACCCTACAACCCTAAAACCCTAGAACCTAAACCCTAAACCCTTAAACCCTACACACTAAACCTTAAAACTGTATACCCCTAAAACCCTAAAACGCTAAACCCTAAAACCCTAAAACCCAAAACCCTAGACCCTAAAACCGTAAACCCCTAAAAGCCTAAACCCTAAACCCTAAACTCCTAAACCCTAAACCCTAAACCCTAAACCCTAATACCCTAAACACTGAAAACCTAAAACCCTAAACCCTAAACCCTAAAACCCTAAAATCCTAAATCCATGAAACCCTAAACCTTAAACCCTAAACCCAAAAATCCTAAAGTCGTAAAACCCTAAAACCCTTAACCCTAAACCCTAAAACCCTAAAACGCTAAACCCTAAAACGCTAGACGCTTAACCCTAAACCTTAAACCCTAAACCCAAAAACCCTAAAATCCCAAGACCCTAAAACCCTCAACCCTAAACTCTAAAACCCTAAAACCCTAAACCCTAAAACCCTAAAACCTTAAAACCCTAAAACCTAAACTCTAAAACCCTAAAGTCCTAAAACCCAAACACTAAAAACCCTAAACCCTAAAACCCTACCCAAAACCCTAAAACCCGAAACACTAACCCTAAAGCCTAAAACTCTAAAACCCTAAAACCCTAAAACCCGAAACACTAAACCCTAAAGCCTAAAACTCTAAAACCCTAAAACCCTAAACCCTAAATCCTAAAACCCTATAACCGTAAAACCCTAAACCCTAAAACCCTAAACCATGAAACCCTAAACTCTAAAACCCTAAATCCCAGAACCCTAAACCCTAAAACCCTAAACTAAACAAAGTGGACAAACCGGACCAACTGGACAAACTGGACAAACTAAACAAAGTGGACAAACTGGACCAGCTGGACAAATTGGACAAATTTGACAATCTCGAACAGCTCGACAAACTTAACAAAATAGACAAACAAGACAAATTGAACAAACTTGACAAAATGGAAAAACTGGTCAAACTGGACGAATAGGACAAAGTGGACAAACTGTATGAATTGGACAAAGTGGACAAACTAAACAAAGTGGATAAACAGGACAAACTAGACAAATTAGACGAATTGGATGAATTGGAAAAATTTGTCAAAGTGGACAAACAGGACAAAGTTGATGAATCATACAAAGTGGACTAACTAGAAAAAACTAGTCAAACTGGACAAACATGATGAATTGGACTAATTAAATAAACTGGGGAAACTGGACAAATTTGAGCAACTAGACCAACTGTACAAACTGGACAAACTGGACCAACAGGACAAACTAGACAAACTGGACAAACTACACAAATTAGACAAAGTGGACCAACTGGACAAATTGGACAAATATGACAATTTCGAACAGCTCGACAAACTTAACAAACTAGACAAACAGGACAAACTGAACAAACTTGACAAAATGAAAAAACTAGTCAAACTGGACGAACAGGACAAAGAGGACAAACTGTACGAATTGGACAAAGTGGACAAATTGGAAAAACTAATCAAACTAGACGAACAGGACAAACTGGGCCAATTGAACATTGTGGAGAAACTGGAAAACGTAGTTAAACTGTACGAACAGGACAAAGTGGACAAACTATACGAATTGGACAAAGTGGACAAAGTGGACATAATGGACAAAGTGGACAAACTGGGTAAAGTAGACGAAGTTAACAAACAAGACTAACTGGACAAATTGATCAAAGTGGACAAAGTGGACAAACTGAACAAACTGGACAAACGGCAAATTGGACCAACTCGACAAGGTAGACAAACTTGACCAACTAGACAAACTAGACGAATTGGACAAATTAGATAAACTAGTCAAACTAGACAAATTGGACAAACTGAACCATCTAGAAAAACTTGACAAACTAGAGAAACTGGACAAAGTGCGCAAAGTAAACAAACTGGACGAAGTGGACAAAGTGGACGAATTGGAAAAATTGAAGAAACATGACAAAGTGGACGAACTGTACAAAGTGGGCAAATAGGAAAAAGTGGATAAAGTGGACTAACTGGACAAATTAGATAAACTGGCGAAATTGGACAAACTGGACCAACTGGTCAAACTTGACAAACTAGATAAACTGGACAAAGTGGACAAAATGGATGAACAGGACAAAGTGGACAATTAAAAGTGGACAAACTAGAACGAACATGACCAACATGACGAATTGGAGCTTCTTTTTGCACAAGAAACAACTTTATCTTCTTTTGATAAGTTTGGCAGCATACTCCCACCAAAAGAGCAACACCATGACAAAACAACTTTATATATTTTTCAACTAAGCATCATGACAAGATGGGATGCATTAAGGCTTCCTATTGACTTGATTGAACATTATGTATATTTTTTTTTCAGCAATGAAGACATCTTTAGCAACTTTTCTTCTCAGTACAACATCTAGCAATATACCCCCACCGAAAGAGATGATTCCACTAGCTCTGATACCGAAAAGAACAGGATCTACAATGACAGGATCAATTTTCATCTGGATCATATTAGAGTCCCAATCATGGACATTTTTCTTCTTAGGAAGATATTCTTCTAAGATTTGCTTGATTTTTTCTTCAAAATTGACGGATTCAACAGAGACATCCATCGGCTCGGGAGATTTTTCAAGAGCAATTTCTTTGGCAATGTTTTTGGCCAAGATATCAGCCATGACCATTTCATTCTCAAAAGGCTTTTATTCAGGAATAGGAATTTCTTCTTTAACAGGAGGAGAGATTTGATACAGGATTCTCTCATAAGTATCATTTTCAATTTTTGGCCACCATTTTTGATAAAAAGTATGGTACAAACACGGAAGATTGAAAAAGTTCTTTTATACTTCAAACTTCCACTGGAGAATGTATGAAATATGGAACTTTTCAAAGAAGCGAAGAATATTAAATGCTTCACAAGGAACTTTTTCTTCTACTTCATAGAACTTAATAAATAAATAATGAAAATTAGCTGGGAGAATCTTCTGAGACGCACCAAAATAAGACCACCAATTAAAGAGAAACCATGAAGGAACACTGCGGTGGATAGGCATGATATCAGGACTTTCCTCTTTAAATCTGATGAACCAGGAATGACTATACTGGCGATTTTGCCACATCAAAGCAAATTTCCAGGCATCAATATAGTCCCAATAATTAAAGAACGCAGTCGAATTGTATAATTGGACTAATTTTGTCATGTATAAGGGACCATCCCAATCTTCCTCAGTAAGGATTTTGAGAATAGTGAACTTTGAGTAGGTGATAATACCATTTGCATTCTTATTGTGGAAGATGAGGACACTTTTCGTCTGATGTAAAATATTGAGATACCAATCTTGGTTTTCCTTTTATCAGGGGAATAATAATGAAGCCCCTTACCAAAGAGAAAATAAACATTATCTTTTACAGATCTTTCTTCCATAAGACAATCTGAAGTAAAAAGAAATCTGTTACCGGTGCAAAGATATAATTCTGATTGACTTGGGTCTTTTGTTGGAGTAAAACCCTTTTGGCTTTCTTCTTGATCTGCCAATTTCTCTTACCCTTTTTTCTGCATGAACGGGGAACAGCTACTTGCCATTTTGTCGTCCCTGAAGAAATTCTCTAGTAAGAAAGTGTAATACCCCAGCCCAATTTAGGAATTAATTATTATTAATCGTGATTAATTAAATAATTTTTATCCGTTAATTATGAAATATTTTCCTCTAATCGTAAAGTGTATCAAATAAGTTTTTCAACGGATCTGAGTTTGACTCGATCCGAATCCGATAACTCTTTTAATTAAGTTTTAAAGATATATAGGTGAGTTACGAATATAATAATAATATTATTTTAGGCTTAAACCTTAGCTGCTTTATAAACTCAGTCATTTGACGTAGTTTGAATTTCAAATTTTAGATTATGCATTATTTTTAAATTCCGGACCTAATGACATGCCAATCTCGTTATAATTCGCTAATTTATTTACCCCTAAGTTTTAAAGTGGTAAAACCCTAATTCGACAGGGTAGAGGAAGTCCTAAAAATATACAGAGAGAGTCAGTACTCAATCTGTATTATAACTAAGCTGTTTATTTCTTTACACTCTAAAATAGTTAGTTTTTTTATATTTATTTTAAGCCATGAAATATGGGCCGTTGAATATTCTTTCATTTAAAAATGTGGTTTTTGACTTCAAAACACCTAAAACTTTAGAATGTTTTATCAGACAAATTTACTCTATCAAACTATAAGGTTGGATACTTTCAAAAAGAATCTTGAAGATTAGGAGATTTTGTTAAAACGTAATTTTTAGGCGAAAACACTGGGTTTTTGAGATAGATTTCACTCCAAATTTTAAATCATGCTCAGTTTTAATACCAGACCTACTGAACCAATTGTATCAATTTAGTAAGACCCTGAAATACCCCGATAAAAAGAAGGACATAGATGTAAATAGTAAAAAAAATAAACTAATATTATATTATAAAATAATATCAGAAACCAAACGAAAGATAGGTTTCAAAGCTACGAATGTAGCTTTTAGTTGTGCTGGAAGAATACAACACCGCCAATTGCCTATGTCACTGTGCGGTAGTTGTAATAATAATATTAAAATATATAATAATAAATGCAAGTTATTGAAAACTTATAAACCTACGAATAGCTTAGGCAACCTGTATGATTAAAAAAATGCATACGGTTGCTTATAAATAGGAGTAATCGGTGAGGAAGCCAAAACGTAAAGAAAAAAAAACACTCCTCAAAGTTTCTGCCATTTTGCTCTCTCTCCCTCTTTCAAAAACAGCAAGCCCTCTCTCTCCTATTTTCTTTTCTTTCTTCTTCTTTCTCTTACTTTGGCCATACCAGCAGCAGTCGAACGTTCGGGTTTCCTGAATTGGTATAAGGGTTTTCAAATTTAGTCAGTCTTACACAGAATTTTGCACCCAAGGTATCGAAATAATTCTATCTTTTATTTTTATTAACTCAGCAAATTAGGAGTAAAATAGCTTAGTATTGGGGTTCAAAGAAATGATATTTTAAAATGGAGGAAAAATAGATTTCCTCTTAAAATTTAAATTTTACCCTCAAGATTCGTATTATTTTAACGTTCAAAATATAATTTTTGACCCCAAGTAAAATCGGGAAAAGATTAACCCCAGCTGATATTGTGTGTTTATTTTTCCGCCTGTGTGTTTAAATTCTGTACTGTACCCTTGGGCCACATTCTCATACGTCTCCATGGTCTTTCTCCAGAAACAATACGAGGATAGGGCACTGAGTACTTTATTTACTTTACTGTCTCTGTACCCTCTGGGCCACATTCTCATACGCTCCATGGTCCTTCTTCAGAAGACAATACGAGGATAGGGCACTGAGTACTTTTATTTACTTTACTGTCTCTGTACCCTCTGGGCCACATTCTCAATACGTCTCCATGGTCCTTCTTCCAGAAGACAATACGAGGATAGGGCACTGAGTACTTTATTTACTTTACTGTCTCTGTACCCTCTGGGCCACATTCTCATACGTCTCCATGGTCCTTCTTCCAGAAGACAATACGAGGATGGGGCATGAGTACTTTTATTTACTTTACTGTCTCTGTACCTCTGGGCCTCACAATACGTCTCCATGGTCCTTTCTCCAGAAGACAATACTAGAGAAGGCACTGAGTACTTTACATTTTTCATTTTATTGTAATGTTTTGGGATGGCTGACAACTAACTTTCTGACATAGTTAAAGGAGTAGAAAGAGCCTAGGTGACTCACTACACATGTCATGTTTTCTGGAAAATAGCACGGGGTTTGGGAAATTATTATATGTATACTGACAAATAGAAAATTTATACATTCTATTCTATCTTACAGATTTTCTGTGAAAAACTCAACGGAGAAGGTGAGGAGACTCGAACCAACACTTGTATTGGTGTTATATGTTAAACCCACTAACACCAGACTGAAATGGACCCATGGTCAATTAAAGATGGAAAAGGCTATATAGGTCCAGAATACGAGACCTGATACTGCCTACATGTAAGGGATGTAAATGTTCTAACTGTTTAGAACTAGGCGTTAAAATGGTGTCGGGGGAGTCGAGGACTTGTAGTCTCTAACGCAGTATGGACCCATGGAGTGTCTGAGAATTGTCGGGTAAAAACTGGGTGAAGGCATTCGTGTTATTAAATCCAGTTTTATATGTTGTGTGATATTGATTATTTTATTGATCTCTTGTATTGGTATTTGATACACCAAAGGTAAGGCTGAAATATGGTGGCTCTCTCAGAATAAGTCCCTGTGTAAGGTGGCCACTGGAAATCATGCATTATCATGCATTTGACATTTGCATGTGATAATTATGTTCATAAGTTAAATCTGTGGAAGATAATAACTTTGTAAAGTTTGATATTTGCCGTTGGGCTATAATTGCTGAGATTAGCCGAACACAGTTTGCGAACCGCTGGGTTGGACGTGTTAGTAGGCTGTGGTCGACCGCCATCAACCGTTGGTGTTGGATGGGTTAGTAGACCGGTCGTGGAGACCGTATGCACTTGCAAGTTGCTATATTATTTCCGTGGAGGAATTAATATTAGTTCTGGTTGGAACTTTAAATGGGGGCTGACCCGGTGTTGTGACATGGCTGGGGACCGACCCCGGTGTTAACAATACAATCTGAATAAAAACCTTAGAAGGCGATCCTAGGGTGAAAATGAGATATGCTGATAACATGCCTTTCTATGACATGCATTGCTTATGCATTGTTGCATTAATCATTGGATTTTATGGTGCATTGTTGCATTAAAATCATTGGATTTTATGGTGAGTTTTCCCCACTGGGCTGTTGCTCACGTCCCTTACAATACAGGATCTGAACCAGAGGAAGGATTGGAGGGACCAGTGGTACCTCGTTGAAAGTCGGAACTTAGAAGTTCCTAAGGTTTTCCGCACGTGGAAACCATATGCTTGCTTAAATATGTTTGAGTATTTGTAATAAATATGCCTCATGTGGCATAAGAAACTTATGTCTGTAAGTTTTAATGTCGTATACATTATATCCACTATGTTTTCGTGCGTAACGCTGATGAGACAAATGAAAATATTCATGGTGTGATATGGGTTGTATATGGGGGCATATGGTATATGTTTGAGTTCATGTGTGAAAAGCACGTGTGACATTTTCTAGGATCGGGTTTTGATAAACTTAAAGATCCAGCCCAGTTATGACGTTGGGTGATTAGAGTTTATTGTTTTAAAAAAAAAAAAATTAGTCGCGTTCCGGGCCTACATCTGGGTTCGGGGTGTGACAGAAAGTAAGGGAGAGTTAGAATTTCCATTAATAAATTAAATTTTAAATTCAAAAACTGAGAAAATGGCTTGCCATCTAGCAAATATTTGCTTAGAAACAAGATTTTTGACATCTTTTCTAGAATTTCTTTTGCTGCCTTAGCATCAACTCTAATAAAAAATTCTTTCTTTAATAAATTATGTTGGAATTTCGTCACACAAATAACTATGGCAAGAACTTCCTTTTTGATGGTTGAATATTTCTTTTGTGCTTCATTCTATAATCCAGAATTAAATCTTATTAATTCTTCTTTTGAGTCTTTTTGTTGTAAGAGGATTCCACCATATCCGACATCAGAAGCATTAGTTTGAACTGTTTTGAAAGCTTCTGGATCAGATAAATCTACAAGGAAGATGTTTAACTATTTCTTTAATATTTTTTACTGCATTAGTGTAATGGATAGTCCACTCTTTAGATTTTTCTTTAACCTTTCCGGAGAAGTTTTCTATCTTTTGCCAAATCTTTATAGAAAAATCTAACATAATTTAGACATCCAAGAAATCTTTGTACCATATTTTTATCTTTAATTTCATCTGGAAATTTATCAGCAAATTAAATAACTCTATTAGTTGGAGTTATTTTTCTGTTTTGGATCTCAAATCCTAAGAACCTAATTTTTTGCTGAAAGAGATTCATTTTTCTTTTAGATAAAGCCAATCCATTTTTCTTTTATGACTCTTTTGAAAATACCCAAGTGTTTCCAATGTTCTATTACAGATTATGAGAAGATAAGAATATCATCGATGTAAACAATGGCAAACTGGGTGTAAGACGAGAAGATATTATTCATAATATTTTGAAATTCAGACGGAGCATTTTTCAATCCGAAAGGTATAACATTCCATTCATAATACCCCATTGGAACAATGAATACAGTTTTATATCTATCTTCTTCTTTTATCTAGATCTGCCAAAATCCTGATTTTAACTCAAATTTTGAGAATACTTTGGCATTGTTTAACCTATTAAGCAAGTCCTGGGTATTAGGTAATGGATACCTAATAGACTGTAAGACTTTGTTTAAAGGTTTATAATTTATTACTAATCTTGGAACTCCTCTTTCGATTTCAGCGGCCTTTTCAACATAAAATGCCGTACAACTCTAAGGGGATTTGTTTTTTCTAATTAATCCTTTCTTCAGAAGATCATTGATTTCCTCTTGGCAAAGTTTTAAATGAGCAGCATCCATTTGGGATGGATGAGCTTTAGTAGGAATATCTTTTTCATTAAAATCTTTTGCATATGTAATCCTACTATATGTCTTTTTCTATTCCAAAAGGCTGATGGTAATTCAAAACAGCATTCTTCTTCAATCTGTTTGTGAATTCTTCTAATTTGTTTTAAATTCTTTTTCTCTAATTTTTTTTGCTATTTGGACAGATTTAATTTCATTTTTTAAACCTTTTACATAATCTTCTTTGTTGAAATGATTTTGATTTATTCTTTAGATTTTTGTTTCACAGGGGTCATCAATAAAGTCAGGATTTATATCTACCCCTTTAATTTTTGTAGAAATTCCTTTGTGTTCACTGAGAAAGGTTGGATTAGAAGGATAAACGGGGATCCAAGAAGTACTTCATTAACAATATCTCCTGAAATAATGAAGGGTGTAGTAACACAAACTCCTTGGAAACAAACATGGACATTGGAAATTTTTCTTTCTATTGCCATACTGGTACCATTTGGTGCTATCACAAATTGCTTAGATTCATCTGTGACTTCAATTGGGACAACACCTAATCTGATAACATTTAGATCAGCTCCAGTATCAACAATAGCATTGACTATTTTCTCAAAAAAAATTATCTTTATTTTAACTTGAATCTCCATTGTTGATAAATACATTTTGTTGGGATAACAAAAGTAGAGATTTTGCTAATTTCTCCTTTAATTCTTTGGACAAATTTTTCTTTATCATATTTTTCAATAGCACCATCATTTTCCAACCAAGTTAATATTTCATCAAGCTCATTTTGTTTTTTGGTTAACTCTATTCTTAATTCACGGAGTTCTCTTTTTTTATCATTTAATTCTCTTTGTAAATCTGAGAGAGTTAAGGGTTTATTTATAATATGAATTTTTTCTGCTTTATTCATAAGGTCAATCATGGAATAGGTTGGTGTGTGAAATGTTTCTTTCTCTTTTGTCCTTTTTGGATAATATGGTGCTTTATCACCATTTTCATCTTCTTCAAAGGAAATTTTCGGTTGTAAACTTTCTCCTTCTTCTCCTCCCCCCAATTTTGAAATTTGATTTAAAAATTGAACTTTTTTCTCCGGATTGGGTATGTTATCAAGCATTTCTAGAAGTAATTTTTGAGGGGCTGTGAGGACACGGATATGGATACCAAGATCTTCATCAGATGGTATCGACCATTCTCCATCAGATTCTTCATCATCTGAATGACATGTACATGATTAGAATTGTTTGATGAGCTGAACCTGGGGACTATTTTCTTCAATATCAGTTGATGAATCAGATTCATATTCTTCTTCTTCTTCTGAGGAACTTGAACCAGATTGTTCTTTTCCAGTATTTTCCTCTTCATTTTTGTTATTGATTTTTCTAAGTTTCTTTTTAGAAGAATTTTCTTTTTCAAAGCATTTATTTGAATAATAACCCTTTTTCCCGCAAGTATAACAAGTTGGAACTTTTTCTTTTATGTATTTCTTTTTGAAATATTTCCTAGATTTTCTTTTGAATGGGATGAGTTCATCGGATTTTCTCTGATTTTTATATCTTTCAGGTTTATATTTTCTTATCATTTTGTTTCTTCTATCTGGAGTAAATCTAGAACGCGAGGGTTTTCTCTTTGATTCAGGTGTTTGATCTAAACCAAACTGGAAACAAAAATCTCCTCATTCTTTATCTCCAGAGTATTTTCTCATTTTTTCAGCTTGTTTACTAATCTTTGAATCAATGCAAAGAGTCATGCAAACTTTGTTAATTCTTTGTATAATTCCTCCGAACGTCAGCATACTGTAATTAATAGTACCATGCATTTCTTCTCTCAAGGAATTACGCACCTTTTCAGCAAATAAGGGTGGTAATCCTGAAATAAATCTTTCTTTCCAAATATCGGAATTGCAATCATTGAGTTGGTAAACTTTAGATAGGAATACATCTCTATACCAACGAAATTCTCCTAAGTTTCTACACCTTAAACGATGTAACTGTTGTCGATTTTTCTCCTTGATAAGAGCAATTCCTCTGGTGAATTCATTGAGGATGCATCGAAGCAAGACACTGACACAATCAGATTGAGTTTCCCAATTATCAGGGATTTGACTAGTACCTGCTTCAAGCTTAATATTGGGGTCTACTAAGTTGTCTGTGGTTTTGTCTCTGTAAAGGATTCTTCCGAATTTATCCATCTTGACAACATTTTCTATTTCAAATCTTTGGCCTCCAGTTAATCTATAATTCCAACATCCTCTTAATATTCCATTGAAAGAGGTGGTTATCATGAGAAAGATATTTCTTGGAGTATTTCCTCTGACTTCACAGGCATTAGAGTATATTAACATACTGTGAACCATTTGAACGATTTGATATTCTGTTAATCCATCTAAGTTCCATTCATATAGAGAATTTCCTGAATAAGTTAATTCTGAGGTGTAAGTGTATGGAGCCTCTTCGAGTTGTAGATCAACAGGGGTTGGTTTAGGATAATAATTCTTTGTCTCTGGGAATTTGACCTGGGGATTCCATTTCTTTAGACGATTTATTAATAAATTTTCTCAAGCAGAGACTCTTAGGATGCTAAATCCTTTTCCTCCCATATTGAGGCTTTCCATCCTATTGGATAATTCCTTTTGCATTTCGTCTGTCATTTTGAATGGTCATTCTTGCAAAAAAATCCCTTTAGGTAATTGTCTGGGAACATATACTGCATTGGCAGAGCTTTCTTCTAATTTTTCTTCTTATCTTTATTGAATTCGGGTTTTGATTTGATTGTTTTTTCTATCCGATCTGTTTGTTCTCCAATGGTTAATAAACATAGATTGGTGTAATTGTTTTGTTCAATTATATCTCCAATACCTATACCTATGTCTCTAGCATTTGGGTCTGGTTTTGATTTGTAAATAGATGCATTTTTTACAGGCATGGCATAATTCTTGGTTTCTGTATTAGGGACAGAAATATCAAGTTTCTTCCAAGGTGGGTGAGATTTATGAACTTCTTTTCCTGCAGTGTCTTTCCAGGTTCTTGTTTTTTTTCCTATAACTCTTATTTGTTTTAGGCTTTGAGTTTCTTCTTTTTTTATTTTCCCTTTTTTAAAATATTCCAAGAACCAGTCAAAGAAAGGTATATTTCTTTCTTCTTCCTCCATTTGGAAATACCATAATTCTCTCATCTTATCCTTTTCTTCTGTGTTAAACCTTTTAAAGAACCAATCTTTTAAAGGATGATTTTCAAATTTTCTCAAAGATATGTTTATCAATTTCAAATTTTTGACAGGTATTTCTTCTGCCTTTTGAATGCTAATCATTCTTATGGGTCCTTGGAGAAAATCACTTTCACTTGGGTTGTAAGTTTTTTCTGACGAAGTTCTTTTATACACAGGGTGTTCAATTCCACTTTCTTTGTTTCTAAAAACCTTTGGTCCATTTCTTCTTTTTTACTACTCCTTTGGTCATTATCTATTTCTTCTAATTTAAAACTTTTTCTTCCTTTCGTGTAACCAGCGAAACTTCTCCTAGTTTTTTCCATTTTTCTCCTAAAATTGATTTCAACATTACATTTGGTAATTTGACTATGCTTTGTAAATCATCTGTTATTTCATTTACTCTTGGAGTGACGTCTTCTATCTGCCAATTTCCAGGGAGGACAACTTCTTCCAACTGATGACTTTTGGGATAAACACATTATTTTAAAGTTTGTTTCCATGAAACTGTAGTTTTTTCTTTATCAACCTTATCTCTATAGGCTATCATGGGAAAAAAATGATCATAGATTTGTAGAACACACGATAAACTATAGCAAAAGGTTTACTTCTTGGACTCATCTTTAATCCTTTACTTTGGAATCCAATGGTTGCACAATCAAGAACATCATCATCATGAGCATCAATTGTGATATTAGGAAAATAGTTAAAATAAACAGGTCCATGACAGGGCTTGATTCAAACATAGCATAAAGAGAATCATCAAACTCATCACGTCTCTGATCTCGCACATAAGCATACACAGAAACATTTAATCCTAATCGAAATAGAGGTTTGATTCCTACCTGAATTAATCCTATGTGCAGGTAGTTGTATTTGGTTCTGATTTGTTCAATAATTCTTCTTTCAAGAACTTTAATTGTCTATTTTCCTTTAGAGAGAGAAACAGTTTTTTCAACAGTTTTAATGTGGTAATCATTTTGTTCTTTAAATGTGTCATTACTATATATTTCTGTTACGGGCAAGGCTGGCAACTTCCAATTGGATATTGCTTGGTCAAAATTTTCATATATCATTTCTTCTGAATTTTTTATTTTTTCTGAATTTTCTTTTTAAAGCTATTACGGGGAAAACTAGTTAAAGCAGACTAGTAGGATGAAGATGACGTATAAGACATATTAGAAGGATGATGAAATAATTTAAACCAATTCTTAAAAAGTTTTGTTTTTCCCTTAGAATTTTCCATCTTTGTAGCTTGTAAGAAACAGAAAGAGTTCTGTTAACGATTTACTGCCCTTAATGCCTTATCAAGGCCAGAAGCGGGACTTACAACACGACCACACTCTTTGGAAGATAAACGAGGTATAGAAGTGGAGAATAAGAAGGAAAATAAAAACTCTAAAGAAAATTGGATAGATCAACTGGGTTAAAAAACTTCAGATCCTGGATAATAAATTTAATTCATCTAATTAATTTTTTTTAGCACAAATTTAAATACGAGATAATAATTCTAATTCTTCATTCAGACTATTACAATATTCTCTTATTTGATTACACAAGCGTACTAGCATAGATCTTCTAATAGTATGTATGTGGATAACAAGATATCTTCCTGCAGCTATATTTTCATCAATTTGTCTGATAGCATTTTCTAATCTTCTAAGCTGGTTTTCACGTCGTCTGAGATCACGCAATAATCTTCTCTCCTAACAGAACGAGGAGGCATCTCAGAAGGCCATAACTTGCAGTTTAGATTTAGTCCTGAAAACTTCTAATTGTATTACGGCATAGGCTCGAACCAAGATAATCCTTCTTATTTCATGTTGATGATGTTGTGGGTTATTCTTATGAGGACAAGTTTGCAAATGTCTTCTTATGATCTCAATGGCTCGCTCTATTTTTCTTAGTCTTCGAACATCATCATAATACTTCTTAAGCAAAGCAAGACGGATATACATATTCTAAAAGAAACAGCATGATTAGAAAACAACAAGCATATAATATCAAACTTATAAAAACTTAATTACTTACAAACTGAGAATAAACTCTGAATACAAGCTTTTCAGCACACTCCAAACTTCAAGCTCACACTCACGCTTAGACTCTGAACTTTTATTTTTCTATTTCTAACATTCTACCTTCCAAACTTTTTTTTTTCGATGCCCACATAAGCTCCTTATATTGATGGAGCAGATACAAAAGAACACACTCTCATCTGACCATGAGAGGAAAGCACATAAAATAAAACAGTAAAAAGATTGTCTATCGACACAAGCCTCCAAACAGCTTTACAAAATGAGATTCCCACTTTGGGGCTAAGGTACAATAAGTGGAGCTTCTTTTTGCACAAGAAACAACTTTATTTTCTTTTGATAAGTCTGGTAGCATACCCCCACCAAAAGAGCAACACCATGACAAAACAACTTTATCTATTTTTCAACTAAGCATCATGACAAGATGGGATGCACTAAGGCTTCCTATTGACTTGATTGGACATTATGTATATTTTCTTCTCAGTAATGAAGACATCTTTAGTAACTTTTCTTATCAGCACAACATCTAGCAATATACCCCCACCGAAAGAGATGATTCCACTGGCTCTGTTACCAAAAAGAAATCCTAAAGTTGTCTAGAAGAATAGAAATTGAAAAATAAAAGTTCAAAGTCTAAGTGTAAGTGTGAGCTTGAAGTTTGGAGTGTGCTGAAAAGCTTGTATTCAGAGTTCTATTCTCAGTTTGTAAGTAATAAAGCTTTTATGAGTTTGATAATATAAGTTTGTTACATGTTGTTTCTTTTGCTAGAATATGTCTATTCGTCTTGCTCTGCTTAAGAGGTACTATGATGATGTTCGATTATTAAGAAAAATTGAAATCTTATTAGACAATATAAGAAGACATTTGCAAACCTGCACCCACAGAAATAATCCTCGCCATCATGAGTTTGAAAGAAGAAGGATTGTTTTAATGCGCTCTTATGCTGTATTCCAACTAGATAAATTTCGAACCAAATCAAAATTACAACTGTGGCCTTCTGAGATGCCTCCTCGTTCTGTTAGGAGTGAAGAATTATTGCGTAATCTCAGACGATGTGAAAACCAGCTTAGAAGATTAGAAAATGCTATCAGACAAATTGATGAAAATATAGCCGCAGGACAATATATAGTATCCGACTTCAAACTATTAGGAGATCTGGATTAGTATCCTTGTGTAATCGTAGAAGAGAATATTGTAACCATCTCCATGAAGAATTAAAATTATTATCTCGTACTTAAATCCGTCTAGTTTGCGATGTTCACCAATTTGTCCAGTTGGTCCAAAGTGGACGAACTGGATAAACTAGACAAACTGGACGAACAGGACAAAGTGGACAAACTGAACGAATGGAAAAGGTAGACAAATTTGTTAAAGTGGACAAAAGGACAAAGTTGACGAACTATACAAAGTGGACAAATGGAAAAGCTACTCAATTTGGACGAACATGAAAAATTAGACCAACTGAACAAGTTGCTAAACTAGAAATACTACTTAAACTGGACAAATAGGAAAAAATGGACAAACTGTACGAATTGAACAAAGTGGACAAACTGGACATATTGGACAAACTAGGTAAAGTAGACGAAGTTGACAAACATGACAAACTGCACAAACTGGACAAACTAGACAAATTGTACAAACTGGACAAACTGCACAAATTGGCTAAATTGGACCAACTCGACAAAGTAGACAAACTTGACCAACTCGACAAACTAGACGAATTAGACAAATTAGATAAATTGTTCATCCAATTTGACTAGTTTGTTCAGTTGGTCATGTACGTTCTAGTTTGTCCACTTTTTAATTGTTGTCATGTCGTCCATTTTGTCCACTTTGTTCACTTGGTCCAGTTTATCTAATTTATCAAGTTTGTCCAGTTGGTCCAGTTTGTCCAATTTCGCCAGTTTTATCTAATTTGTCCAGTTAGTCCACTTATCCACTTTTTCCTATTTGCCCACTTTGTACAGCTCGTCCACTTTGTCATGTTTGTCCAATTTTTCCAATTCGTCCACTTTGTCCACTTCGTCCAGTTTGTCCACTTTGTCATGTTTAAACCCTAAACCCTAAGCTCTGATACCATGCTAAAGCAAAAGAATTAATGAAAGAAGATTTGAATGGACTGAACAAGTTGGAACATTTTCTTTTATATATTTCTTTTTGAAATATTTTCTAGATTTCTTTCGAATGGACTGAACTCATCGGATTTTCTCTGTTTTGTATATCTTCCGGGTTTATATTTCTTACCATTTGTTTCTTCTATCCCGAGTAAATCTAGAACGCGAAGGTTTTTATCTTTGATTCAGGTGTTTGGTCTAAACCAAACTGAAACAAAAATCTCCTAATTCTTTATTTCCAGAATATTTTCTCATTTTTTTAGCTTGTTTACTGATCTTTAAATCAGTACAAAGATTCATGCCAACTTTGTTAATTCTTGTATAAATTCCTCCGAACGTCAGCATACTGTAATTAATAGTACCATGCATTTCTTCTCTCAAGGAATTACGCACATTTTCAGCAAATAAGGGGGTAATCCTGAAATAAATCTTTCTTCCAAATATCTGAATTATAATCATTGAGTTGGTAGACTTTTGATAAGAATACATCTCTATACCAACGAAATTCTCCTAAATTTTCTACATCTCAAACGATGTAATTATTGTCTATTTTTCTCCATAATTAGAGCAATTCCTCCAGTGAATTCATTGAGGATACATAGAAGCAAGACACTGACACAATCAGATTGAGTTCCCATTTCAGGGATTTTGACTAGTACCTGCTTCAAGCTTAATATTGGGGTCTACTAAGTTGTCTGTGGTTTTGTCTCTGTAAAGGATTCTTCCGAATTTATCCATCTTGACAACATTTTCTATTTCAAATCTTGGCCTCCAGTTAATCTATAATTCCAACATCCTCTTAATATTCCATTGAAAGAGTGGTTACATGAGAAAGATATTTCTTGGAGTATTTCCTCTGACTTCACAGGCATTACAGTATATTAACATACTGTGAACCATTTGAACGATTTGATATTCTGTTAATCCATCTAAGTTCCATTCATATAGAGAATTTCCTGAATAAGTTAATTCTGAGGTGTAAGTGTATGGAGCCTCTTCGAGTTGTAGATCAACAGGGGTTGGTTTAGGATAATAATTCTTTGTCTCTGGGAATTTGACCTGGGGATTCCATTTCTTTAGACGATTTATTAATAAATTTTCTCAAGCAGAGACTCTTAGGATGCTAAATCTTTTTCCTCCCATATTGAGGCTTTCCATCCTATTGGATAATTCCTTTTGCATTTCGTCTGTCATTTTGAATGGTCATTCTTGCAAAAAAATCCCTTTAGGTAATTGTCTGGGAACATATACTGCATTGGCAGAGCTTTCCTCTTAATAAGAATTTGTGTGACGAAATTCCAACATGATTTATTGAACAAAGAATTTCTGATCAGAGTTGATGCTAAGGCAGCAAAAGAAATTCTTGAAAAAGATGTCAAAAATCTTGTCTCTAAGCAAATATTTGCTAGATGGCAAACCATTTTATCAGTTTTTGAATTTAAAATTGAATTTATTAATGGAAATTCTAACTCTCTCCCTGATTTTCTTACTAGAGAATTTCTTCAGGGACGATAAAATGGCAAGTAGCTCTTCCCCATTCATGAAGGAAAAAGGGCAAGAGAATTTGGCAAATCAAGAAGAAAGCCAAAAGGGTTTTACTCCAACAAAAGACCCAAGTTAATCAGAATTATATCTTTACACCGGTAACAGAATTCTTGTTACTTTAGATTGTCTTATGGAAGAAAGATCTTTAGAAGATAATGTTTATTTTCTCTTTAGCAAGGGGCTTCATTATTATTCCCCTGATAAAAGAAAAACCAGAGATTGGTATCTCAATATTTTACATCAGACGAAAAGTGTCTTCATCTTCCACAATAAGAATGCAAATGGTATCATCACTCACCGCACCAATATTTGTAGAAATTCCTTTTGTTGTTACAGAAAAGGGTTGGATTTGAAGAATAAATGGAGATCCGAGGAGTACATCATTAACAATATCTTTTGAAATAATAAAGGGTGAAGTAACACAGACTCCTTTCATGCAAACATGAACATTTGGGATTTTTCTTTCTGTGGAAATCGTCGTTCCATTAGCAGCTGAAACAAATTGTTTTGATTCACTCGTAAATTCAATAGGAACGATTCCAAGTCTAATAACATTTAAATCTGCTCCAGTGTCAATTATGGCATTGACAATCTTCTCAAAGTTTTTTATTTTTATTTTTACCTGAACTCTAGAGATTTTGCTAATTTCTCCTTTAATTCTTTGGACAAATTTTTCTTCATCATATTTTTCAATAGCACCATCATTTTCTAACCAAGTTAACCTTTCATCAAGCTCATTTTGTTTTTTTGTTAACTCAATCCTTAATTCACGAAGTTCTCTCTTCTGATCATTTAATTTTCTTTGTAAATCTGAGAGAGTTAAGGGTTTATTTATAGTATGAATTTTTTTCTGCTCTATTCATAAGGTCAATCATGGAATAGGTTTGTAATGACCCGACCCGATTTTTCGGAGTTTTAGGGTCTTGGTAGCAGTGGGTGAGTGTGGGTCCTGGTTTGCCCGATTTTGAGTTCGAGACTCAGATGACAATTTGGTAATTTTGAATTATTAAAACACTCTGTCATAATTAAAAGTTTGAAAATAACATGTTTTCCCCCGACGTTTGTCATTTGATTTCTTCGGGCTTTTAAACTATTTTTTGAAATTTGAGATTTTAATTAGTAGAAAAAAAAAGAAAAAAAAAAAGAGAAGTAGAAACCCTAAACCCCAACCCTTTAAACCCCCTTTTCCGCGCAGCACTGTAGCACGCGGTTATAGTGCTGCCGCTGCTTCTCTCTCTCCCATCTCTCTTTCTCTCCCTCTCACCTTCCTCTCTTCCTAACCCTAACCCTAATCTCTCTCCCCTCTTTCCCCTCCCTCAAGTTGCCGCCGCCGTTGCCGCTCTCTCTCTTTCTCCCCTTTCTCTCGGCCTCTCCCCTCCCATTCCTGCGATGATTTGGCCTCCTTCTCCAGCACCACCATCTCGTCCGAGTAGCCCAGTTCCGTTGCCGCACTCAGCACTCTCGCCGCCGTTAGATCTTTGGCCCAATCGCAGGTACTTCTTTTTCTTTCCTTCTCTCTTCTCCGATTTTCCCTCTTTTCCTTTCTTTTCCTCCCCTTTCATTTCTTTTCCTTCATTTTCTTTCTTTTCCTGTTTGGTGGGGTTACTGAGCCAACTCAGCCGAGTCACCTAGTTGACCTCAGCTGGGTTTAGTTCGGCCCAGTCCAGCCTAGCTAAGGCCCAGACCCAACTCAGCCAATCTGGCCCACTTCCAACCGGCTCGGCCCGTTTTAGCCCGGTCCAATTCGGCCAGCTTTGGTCCCGCCCATCTTAAAGTCCAATTTTTCAGATCCGGCCCATTTAGATCTAGTTTTCAGTTTCAGGCCCACTTCAGTTCGGTTTGGACCCGACTCGCTTTCGGGCCCGTTTGTAGTCCAGACATAGTTTTGATCTATTTTGTTCAGTTACTTATCCTTGTTCTTGTTTAACAGATTTGAACCCCTTCAACCCTCGGACTCGTTTTCTCGCATTGGATTTCAAGCACACACAGAGGTGAGGGAAACTCATCACCTCTTTTAGCATGCACCTATGCATATTATTACTCTATCAGATGTGTCGGTACAAAATGCGGCGAATGGGGTCCCTCGGTATTATAAGCCACTCGGCAAGGGAACTGTTGATACCATTATGTGGCGGGGGTCTCATCCGGGTGTATTTGTACCCATTGCTCATGGAGCATCTATGAATGGTTTATCAGATGTAATGACTTGTTGATGGTATGATAACATGATTGGTTGACGTGTGATAACTTGCCATGTATGTGATTAATAGTTTAATCAACATGCTTTAGAATTGCGTGCAGTAGATAGTAGATGATACCACTTTCTATGCTCGTATGGAACATGCCATGATTGATACCATATCTGAATGTTAATGTGTAGCATGTGATAGATGATGATATATATACTTAATTATGTTGCGATATGCCATATTGACGGTATGCGTAGAGATAATTTTGTATGCATGTAGCTAGTGTAAATGGAATGTCGGTGGGGGCATGTGTACTAGGCAATATCAGGATTTAGAGACTCCCCCCCTAGCTTGCAGGTGGTTAGGGTTGAGAGGTTATGAGAAACCATACTAGGAAACGTAGTTTGGTTATGGATCAATAGATGACGGAGGTGTTCCCCCTTCTAGGGGTTGAGCTGTTAGGCCTACCGTTAGTGGTCTTCAGACATGCTTGTGGGTGAGGCGTCGTCTGGGTTAGAGAACGAGGTGCCCAGGAGTCTCAGTCGGGACCAGTGGTGAGGCAGTCATGGAATCTTTAGGGAAGCCATTGGGTTGGGTATTGGTTGACCCTAGGCAGACTTGGAGCACCTGGTTGTTACGCTACCCGAGTACGTGGCGGATGAGACGTCCCCAGTGGTCTAATGGGTTGAGTGGTTCGCCCTCGTGAAGACCAGAGGGTGGGATGTTGACTTGTGATCCTCGAATGACCGAGTAGGCTGAGGAGGTGCTCGCCTGGTCATTGGTCGAGGGATGATGCGATGAGGGACAGCTCCCGCCAGTATGCCTTGTGGTCCCCGGATGACCGGATAGGCTGAGGAGGTGCTCGCCTAGGTCGAGGGACAGAGCGGTGAGGGACAGCTCCTGCTGGCATAGTTTGTGACCCCTAGATGACCCGGTAGGTTGAGGAGGTGCTCGTCTAGGTCGAGGGACGGAGCGGTGAGGGACAGCTCCCACTAGCATAGTTTGTGATCCTTAGATGACCGAGTAGGCTGAGGAGGTGCTCGCTAGGTCGAGGGATGATGCGGTGAGGGACAGCTCCTGCTGGTATGGTTTGTGATTAGTACGTGGAGGATGAGACGTCCCCAGTGGTCTAATGGGTTGAGTGGTTCGCCCGCGTGGAGACCAGAGGGTGGGATGTTGACTTCTGATCCTCGAATGACCGAGTAGGCTGAGGAGGTGCTCGCCTGGTCATTGGTCGAGAGATGATGCGGTGAGGGACAGCTCCCACCAGTATACCTTGTGGTCCTCGGATGACCGGATAGGCTGATGAGGTGCTCGCCTGAGTCGAGGGACGAAGCGGTAAGGGACAGCTCCCGCTGGCATAGTTTATAATCCCTAGATGACTGAGTAGGCTGAGGATGTGCTCGCCCGCTCATTGGTCGAGGGATGATGTGATGCGATGAGATATTCCAGGCTAGGACACCTGTAAGGTGGGGACAACCTGCTATGTGATGTGATGAGATGTTCCACGCTAGGACACCTGTATGGTGGGAACAGCCTGTGGTGTGATGTGGTAGTGCGTTTACCCGTGGTTATGACTTTGGAGTCCATTGTTGAGACTTATGTTGTGGGTGTTGACTCACCAGGAATTTATGGGCATCTAACGAGTGAGTTCGGCCGGCTCACTCGGTAGAAGACCTATAGAATTCTGTGAGAGGTGGATACACCAGTCGTGTGGAGACCAGTATATGGGGTCCGAGATTATAGACTTGACTATCGAGACTCTGGTGCTTGGTTGATGAAACCATAGATGAGTCTGGTTGGCAGTTCGTTGAGGACGGTGAGGTGGTTACTCCCGTATGGTAATCAGTTTGGGACTCTAGTGAGTCCGACTCTTGGGTTGGTCGTGGTATGCGTGCAGGTTATCATGAGAGGGTCAGAGGTCTAGTTGAGGACTAGAGACCCCGATCTGACTGACAATCAGTCTGCGTACCCGTGGATGGGTGGACTGTTGTTGTTGGGTACTTAAGGGAGTTGCATTGCGTTGGTTAGAGGATGTTTTAGAGACTCGGCTAACGTGGGCCCTGTGCTAGGGGTAAGGCATACGTTTGTATGGTCATGCAGGTAGACATCTTAGACATTGTTGTGTTCATATGATTATATGCCGTGTATGCTTGGTGACATATGGTGCGTGTGTTACCCTCACTGGGCATGTAGAGCTCACCCCTTGACTCACAGGTACTTAAGAGAGGAAGGGCCGGCGGGACCCTCAATCGAACATTAGGTGTAGAGTTGCAGCTTGTATTTGTCATGGTTTCATTTTGTGTTTGAGGACCTGTTAATGTATTTGAGATATATGTACTTTTCAGTGAGCCGGATGAATGTAATAGTGGGTTGATGCTTTAATTTGAAATTATAATTGATGCTTACTAGTTTTTTTGTTTATTGATGGATTGCTATGATTAGTGCGGGTTGCGGGTGCGGTACTTCTAAAAAAAAAAGGGTACCCGAATTTGTATTGGAACGGTTTTAGGAGTCCGTATCAGTTTTAACGTGCCCGTAGCGGGACGGGTCGTTACAACGTTGGTGTGTGAAATGTTTCTTTCTCTTTTGACCTTTTTGGATAATATGATACTTTATCACCATTTTCTTCAAAGGAAATTTTTGGTTGTGAACTTTCTCCTTCTTCTCCTCCCCCCAATTTTGAAATTTGATTTAAAAATTGAATTTTTTCTCTAGATCTGGTATGTTATCAACCATTTCTAGAAGTAATTTTTGAGGGGCAGTGAGGACACGAATGTGGATACCAAGATCTTCATCAGATGGTATCGACCATTCTCCATCAGATTCTTCATCATCTGAATGGCATGTACATGATTGGAATTGTTTGGGGTTTAGGGTGAACCTGAGGATTATTATCTTCAATGTCAGTTGATGAATCAGATTCATATTCTTCTTCTTCTTCTGAGGAACTTGAATCAGATTGTTCTTTTTCAGTATTTTCATCATCATTTTTGGTATTGATTTTTCTAAGTTTCTTTTTAGAGAGATTTTCTTTTTTAAAGCATTTACTTGAATAATGACCCTTTTTCCCGTAAGTATAACAAGTTGGAACATTTTCTTTTATGTATTTCTTTTTGAAATATTTTCTAGATTTTCTTTTGAATGGACTGAACTCATCGGATTTTCTCTGTTTTTTATATCTTCCGGGTTTATATTTTCTTACCATTTTGTTTATTCTATCTGGAGTAGGTCTAGAACGCCAAGGTTTTCTCTTTGATTCAGGTGTTTGATCTAAACCAGACTAGAAACAAAAATCTCCTAATTCTTTATCTCCAGAATATTTTCTCATTTTTTCAGCTTGTTTACTGATCTTTAAATCAGTATAAAGATTCATGCCAACTTTGTTAATTCTTTGTATAATTCCTCCGAACGTCAGCAATTACATCACTTGAGATGTAGAAATTTAGGAGAATTTCGTTGGTATAGAGATGTATTCTTGTCAAAAGTCTACCAACTAAATGATTGTAATTCTGATATTTGGAAAGAAAGATTCATTTCAGGATTACCACCCCTATTTTCTGAAAAGATGCGTAATTCCTTGAGAGAAGAAATGCATGGTACTATTAATTAGAATTTGCTGACGTTCGGAGGAATTATACAAAGATTCATGCCAACTTTGTTAATTCTTTATATAATTCCTCCGAACGTCAGCAAACTATAATTAATAGTACCATGCATTTCTTCTCTCAAGGAATTACGCACCTTTTCAGTAAATAAGGGTGGTAATCCTGAAATAAATCTTTCTTTCCAAATATCTGAATTACAATCATTGAGTTGGTAAACTTTTGATAAGAATACATCTCTATACCAACGAAATTCTCCTAAATTTCTACATCTCAAATGATGTAATTGTTGTCTATTTTTCTCCTTAATTAGAGCAATTCCTCTAGTGAATTCATTGAGGATGCATGGAAGCAAGACACTAACACAATCAGATTGGGTTTCCCAATTATCAGGGATTTGACTAGTACTTGCTTCAAGCTTAACATTGGGGTCAATGGTATCAGAACCAGTAGAAATTCCTTTTGTTAATTAGAGCAATTCCTCCAGTAAATATACCATGCCGTAATACAATTAGAAGTTTTCAGGATTGAATCTAAATTACAAGCTATGGCCTTCTGAGATGCCTCCTCGTTCTATTAGGAGAGAAGAATTATTGCGTGATCTAAGAAGACGTGAAAACCAACTTAGAAGATTAGAAAATGCTATCAGACAAATTGATGAAAATATAGCTGTAGGAGGATATCTTGTTATCCGTGTTCAAACTATTAGAAGATCTATGTTAGTACGCTTGTGTAATCAGATAAGAGAATATTGTAATAGACTAAATGAAGAATTAGAATTATTATCTCGTATTTAAATCTGTATTAAAAAAAAAGGATTTAGATGAATTAAATCTATTATCCAGGATCTGAAGCTTTTTAGCCAAGTTGATCTATCCAATTCTCTTTAGAGTTTTTATTTTCTTTTTTATTCTCCACTTTTATGCCTCGTTTATCTTCTTAAGAGTGTGGTCGCGTTATAAGTCCCGCTTCAGGCCGTGATCAGGCGTCAAGGGCTGTAAATCGTTGACAGAACTCTTCATGTTTCTTACGAGCTACAAAGATGGAAAATTCTAAGGGAAAAACAAAACTTTTTAAGAATTGGTTTAAATCATTTCAGCATCCTTCTAATAGATCTAATTCGTCTTCTTCATCTTACCAGTCTGCTTTAACTAGTTTTCCCTGTAATAGCTTAGAAAAAGAAAATTCAGAAAAAATGATATATGAAAATTTTGACCAAGCAATATCCAACTGGAAGTTGCCAGCCTTGCCCATAACAGAAATATATAGCAATGGCACATTTGAAGAACAAAATGATTACCACATAAAAACTGTTGAAAAAACTGTTTCTCTCTCTGGAGGGCAACTTTTCTTTGATGATCTTCTCAGCATGACACCTACAAGATATTATCAAGATATTATGTACAACCAACATTGATGGGACCACCTACAAGATATTATCAAGATATTATGTACAACCAACATTGATGGGACCACTTTTCTTCTTCATACTAGCCATATACCCCCACCAGAAAGAGATGATTTCTACTAGCTCTGATACCAATACCAGCAGAATCATCTCAAATCTTCTCAAATCTTCAAATCTTCTTTTTCATCAATTCTTTTGCTTTGGCGTAATTTTTACAGAATAAATCAGCTAACCGAGATTTCTTTTCAACTTCATTTTATTTTCCTTTGTCTTTTACTGAAGAATACCAAAACTTCCCACCACGGAGATAATCTGTAACTGAGCCATCGGGATTAACATGAGAGTTAGGGTCCCATCGAGGATGGAGATCTTCAAGGGGCACAACTTCATCATCAAGATTTTCTTCTGGATCATGATTACTATCCCAATCATGATCACCAACTTTTTTCTTTGGGAGATACTCTTCTAAAATTTGCTTAATCTTTTCTTCAAAATTGACGGAGTCAACAGACATGTCCATTGGCTCAGGAGACTTTTCTCGAGCAATTTCTTTGGCAATCTTTTTGGCCAAGAGATCAGCCATGAGCATTTCATTTTCAGAAGGTTTTTCTTCAGGAAGAGGAATTTCTTCTTTAACAGGAGGAGAGATTTGATTCAGAATTCTCTCATAAGTATCATTTTCAATTTTTTACCACCATTTTTGGTAAAAAGTCTGGTACAAAGACTGAAGATCGAAAAAGTTCTTTTTTACTTCAAACTTCTACTGGAAAATGTATGGAATATGGAACTTTGCAAAGAAGCGAAGAACATTAAATGCTTCACAGGGAACTTTTTCTTCTACTTCACAGAACTTAATAAATAAATAATGAAAATTATCAGGAAAGATTTTCTAAGAAGCACCAAAATATGACACCAAGTGAAGAGAAACCAGGATGGGAAATTACGATGAATACGAGTGACATCAGGACTTTTTTCTTTCAATCTGATGAACCAAGAATGATTATACTGGCGATTTTTCCACATCAAAACAAATTTCCAGGCATCAATATAGTCCCAATAATTAAAGAACTCAGTCAAATTGTATAATTGGACTGATTTTGTCATGTACAAGGGACCATCCCAATCTTCCTCAGTAAGGATTTTGAGAATAGTGAATTTTGAGTAGGTGCTGATACCATTTGCATTCTTATTGTGGAAGATGAGGACACTTTTCGTCTGATGCAAAATATTGAGATACCAATCTCTGGTTTTTCTTTTATCAGAGGAATAATAATGAAGCCCCTTGCCAAAGAGAAAATAAACATTATCTTCTACAGATCTTTCTTCCATAAGACAATCTGAAGTAAAAAGAATTCTGTTACCGGTGTAAAGATATAATTCTGATTGACTTGGGTCTTTTGTTGGAGTAAAACCCTTTTGGCTTTCTTCTTGATCTGCCAATTTCTCTTGCCCTTTATTTTTCATGAACGGGGAAGAGCTACTTGCCATTTTGTCGTCCCTGAAAAAATTCTCTAGTAAGAAAGTCAGGAAGAGAGTTAGAATTTCCATTAATAAATTCAATTTTAAATTCAAACACTAATAAAATGGCTTGCCATCTAGCAAATATTTGCTTAGAGACAAGATTTTGACATCTTTTTCCAGGATTTCTTTTGTGCTTTAGCATCAACTCTGATCAGAAATTCTTTGTTTAATAAATCATGTTGGAATTTTGTCACACAAATAACTATGGCAAGAACTTCATTTTTGATGGTTGAATATTTTCTTTTGAGCTTCATTCCATAATCCAGAATAAAATCTTATTAATTCTTCTTTTGAGTCTTTTTGTTGTAAAAGGATTCCACCATATCCGACATCAGAGGCATCAGTTTGAACTATTTTGAAAGCTTCTGGTCAGATAAACATCTACAAGGAAGGTTTTTAACTCTTTCTTTAATCTTTTTTACTGCATTAGTGTGATGGATAGACCATTCCTGAGGATTTTTCTTCAACCTTTCTTGGAGAAGTTTTCTATCTTTTGCCAAATCTTGATAGAAAAATCTAACATAATTTAGACATCCAAGAAATCTTTGTAGCATATTTTTATCCTTAATTTCATCTGGAAATTTATCAGCAAATTGAATAACTCTATTAGTTGGAGTTATTTTTCTGTCTTGGATCTCAAATCCTAAGAATCTGATTTTTTGCTGAAAGAGATTCATTTTTCTTTTAGATAAAGCCAATCCATTTTCTTTTATGACTCTTTTGAAAATAGCTAAATGTTTCCAATGTTGTATCACAGATTCTGAGAAGATAAAAATATCATCAATGTAAACAATGGCAAACTGGGTGTAAGACGAGAAAATATTATTCATAATATTTTGAAATTCAGACGGAGTATTTTTCAATCCGAAAGGCATAACATTCCATTCATAATGCCCCATTGGAACAGTGAATGCAGTTTTATATCTATCTTCTTCTTTTATCTGAAACTGCCAAAATCCTGATTTTAAATCAAATTTTGATAATATTTTGGGATTGTTTAATCTGTTTAGCAAATCCTGAGTATTAGGTAAATGATACCTAATAGATTGTAGGACTTTGTTTAAAGGTTTATAATTGATTACCAATCTTGGAACTCCTCTTTCAATTTCAGCGACTTTTTCTACATAGAATGCCGTACAGCTCCAAGGGGATTTGCTTTTTCTAATTAATCCTTTCTTCAGAAGATCATTGATTTCTTCTTGGCAAAGTTTTAAATGAGCAGCATCCAAAAGGCTGATGGTAATTCAGAACAACATTCTTCTTCAATCTGTTTGGTGAATTCTTCTAATTTTGTTTTAAATTCTTTTTTTCTCTAATTCTTTTGTTATTTGGACACATTTAATTTCATTTTTTACTCCATTTATGTAATTTTCTCTGGTGGCAATAACTTGATTTATCCTTTGGATTGTTGTTTCACAAGGATCATCTATAAAATCAAGATTTACTTCAATCCCTTTGATATTTGTAGAAATTCCTTTTGTTGTTACAGAAAAAGGTTGGATTTGAAGAATAAATGGAGATCCGAGGAGTACATCATTAACAATATCTTCTGAAATAATAAAGGGTGAAGTAACACAGACTCCTTTAACAATCTTCTCAAAGTTTTTTATTTTTATTTTTACCTGAACTCTCCACTGTTGGTAAATACATTTTGTAGGAATTACACCAGTAGAGATTTTGCTAATTTCTCCTTTAATTCTTTGGACAAATTTTTCTTCATCATATTTTTCAATAGCGGCATCATTTTCTAACCAAGTTAACCTTTCATCAAGCTCATTTTACTTTTTGGTTAACTCAATCCTTAATTCACGAAGTTCTCTCTTCTGATCATTTAATTCTCTTTGTAAATCTGAGAGAGTTAAGGGTTTATTTATAGTATGAATTCATAAGGTCAATCATGGAATAGGTTGGTATGTGAAATATTTCTTTCTCTTTTGACCCTTTTGGATAATATGATACTTTATCACGATTTTCTTCAAAGGAAATTTTTTGTTGTGAACTTTCACCTTCTTCTCCTCCCCCCAATTTTGAAATTTGATTTAAAAATTGATCTTTTTTCTCTGGATCTGGTATATTATCAACCATTTCTAGACGTAATTTTTGAGGGGTAGTGAGAACACGAATGTGGATACCAAGATCTTCATCAAATGGTATCGACCATTCTCCATCAGATTTTTCATCATCTGAATGAGACATGTACATGATTGGAATTGTTTGATGAGTTGAATATGAGGACTATCTTCTTCAATGTCAGTTGATGAATCAGATTCATATTCTTCTTCTTCTTCTGAGGAACTTGAATCAGATTGTTTCTTTTCAGTATTTTCATCATCATTTTTTGTATTGATTTTTCTAAGTTTCTTTTTAGAGGGATTTTCTCTTTTAAAGCATTTACTTGAATAATGACCCTTTTTCCCACAAGTGTAACAAGTTGGAACATTTTCTTTTATGTATTTCTTTTTGAATATTTTTTAGATTTTCTTTTGAATGGACTAAACTCATCGGATTTTCTCTGTTTTGTATATCTTCCGGGTTTATATTTTCTTACCATTTTGTTTCTTCTATCCGGAGTAAATATAGAACGCGAAGGTTTTCTCTTTGATTCAGGTGTTTGGTCTAAACCAAACTGGAAACAAAAATCTCTTAATTCTTTATTTCCAGAATATTTTCTCATTTTTTCAGCTTGTTTACTGATCTTTAAATCAGTACAAAGATTCATGCCAACTTTGTTAATTCATTGTATAATTCCTCCGAACATCAACAAACTGTAATTAATAGTACCATGCATTTCTTCTCTCAAGGAATTATGCACCTTTTCAGCAAATAGGGGTGGTAATCCTGAAATAAATCTTTCTTTCTAAATATCTGAATTACAATCATTGAGTTGGTAAACTTTTGATAAGAATACATCTCTATACCAACGAAATTCTCCTAAATTTCTACATATCAAATGATGTGATTGCTGTCTATTTTTCTCCTTAATTAGAGCAATTCCTCTAGTGAATTCATTGAGGATGCATAGAAGCAAGACACTAACACAATCAGATTGGGTTTCCCAATTATCAGGGATTTGACTAGTACCTGCTTCAAGCTTAACATTGGGGTCAACTAAATTTCCTGTGGTTTTGTCTCTATAAAGAATTCTTCCAAATTCATCCATTTTGACAGCACTCTCTATTTCAAGTCTTTGAGCTCCAGTTAATCCATAATTCCACCATCCTCTTAATATTCCATTGAAAGAGGTGGTTACCATGAGAAAGATATTTCTTGGAGTATTTCCTCTGACTTCACAAGCATTACAATATATTAACATACTGTGAACCATTTGGATGATTTGATACTGTGTTAATCCATCTAAGTTCCATTCATATAAAGAATTTCCTGAATAGGTTAATTCTGAAGTGTAACTATATGGAGCCTCTTCGAGTTGTAGATCAAAAGTGGTTGGTTTAGGATAATAATTCTTTGTCTCTGGCAATTTTACCTAGGGATTTCATTTCTTTAGACGATTTATTAATAAATCCTCTGAAGCAGAGACTCTTAGGATGCTAAATCATTTTCCTCCCATATTGAGGCTTTCCATCCTATTGGATAATTCTTTTTGCATTTCGTCTGTCATCATGAATGATCCTTCTTGCAAAATAATCCCTTTAGGTAATTGTCTGAGAACACATACTGCACTGGCAGAGCTTTCTTCTAATTTTTCTTCTTTATCTTTATTGAAGGGCTTTAATTTGATTGTTTTTTCTATTCGATCTGTTTGTTCTCCAATGGTTAATAGACATAGATTGGTGTAATTATTTTGTTCAATTATATCTCCAATACATATACCTATGTCTTTAGCATTTGGGTCTGGTTTTGATTCATAAACAGATGCATTTTTTACAAGCATGGCATAATTTTTGGTTTCTGTATTAGGAACAGAAATATCAAGTTTCTTCCAAGGTGGGTGAGATTTATCAACTTCTTTTCCTTCAATGTCTTTCCAGGTTCTTGTTGTCTTTCCTATAACTCTTATTTGTTTTGGGCTTTGAGTTTCTTTGATTTTTCCTTTTCTAAAATATTCCATAAACCAATCAAAGAAAGGTATATTTCTTTCTTCTTCCTCCATTTGGGAATACCATAATTCTCTCATTTTATCTTTTTCTTCTGTGTTAAACTTTTTAAAGAACCAATCTTTTAAAGGGTGATTTTTCAAGTTTTCTCTAAGATATGGTTTATCACTTGCAAATTTTTTGACAGGTATTTCTTCTGGCTTTTGAATGCTAATCATTCTTATGGATCCTTGGAGAAAATCACTTTCACTTGGGTTGTAAGTTTTTTGTGATGAAGTTCTTTTATACACAGGGTGTTCGATTCCACTTTCTTTGTTTCTAAAAACTCTTTGATCCATTTCTTCCTTTCCACTACTCCTTTGGTCATCATCTATTTCTTCTAATTTAAAACTTTTTCTTCCTTCCGTGTAACCTGAGAAACTTCTCCTAGCTTTTTCCATTTTTCTCATAAAATTGACTTCAACATTTCCATTTGGTAATTTGACTACACTTTGTAAATCATCTGTTATTTCAGTTACTCTTGGGATGACATCTTCTATTTGCCAATTTCCTGGGAGAACAACTTCTTCCCAGCTGATGACTTTTGGGATAAACACATTATTGTTAAAGTTTGTTTCTATGAGAATTGTAGTTTTTTCTTTATCAACCTTATCTCTATAGGCTATCATGGGAAAGACAGAGATCATGGATTTGTAGAACACACGATAAACTATAGCAAAAGGTTTACTTCTTGGACTCATCTTTAATCCTTTACTTTGAAATCTAATAGTTGCACAATCAAGAACATCATCATCATGGGCATCAATTGTGATATTATGAAAGCAGTTAAAATAAACAGGTCCATGACAGAGACTTGATTCAATCATAGCATAAAGAGAATCATCAAATTCATCATGTCTCTGATCTCGCACATAAGCACACACTGAAACATTTAATCCTAATCGAAACAGTGGTTTGATTCCTACCTGAATTAATCTTATGTGCAGGTAGTTGTATTTGGTTCTGATTTGTTCAATAATTCTTCTATCAAGAACTTTAATTGTCTATTTTCCTCCAGAGAGAGAAACAGTTTTTTCAACAGTTTTTGACAAAATATGCTCTCTGGGCAAGATCTAAAATCTTTTGACTATGATAACATCCAACTTTTCTTCATATCATCATCATCTAGCAAGACTTTTCATCTCACCAACCAAGCCACTTTTCTTTGTTGATTGAAGACACCATTTCTTCTCAGCATGATACCTACAAGATATTATCAAGAAAAGTTGTGGGGGGTATGTTTATCTTATGCTTTCCATGTGGCATAAAGATATTCCACCTTATGTACCTTGACCCTTTTTCCCGCAAGTGTAACAAGTTGGAACATTTAGATGATTCCTGTCATTGTAGATCCTGCTGTTATTATCCAGTTCTTCCAATTTGTCCAATTGGTCCAGTTTTTCGAGTGCGTCCAGTTCGTTTAGTTCGCTATGTTCCTCTCTAGTTCATTTAGTTTGTCCAATTTGTCCAATTTTTCCAATTCGTTCAGTTTGTCCAGTTTGTCTAGCTCGCCCAGATTGTGTCGTTCGTCCAGTTCTTCCTGTTCGTCTATTATGTCCAATTCGTCCAATTCCTCTAGTTTGTCCAGTTTTTCCAGTTTGTCCAATTCGTCCAGTTTTTCCAATTCGTTCAGTTTGTCCTGTTTGGCCAGTTTTTCCAGCCCGCCATGTATTTCTTGTTTGTCCAGTTAGTCCGTTTCCTTCAGTTCTTCCGGTTCGTTAAGTATCATTAATACTTTTATTTTGTACAGTTTATCTAATTCGTTCAGTTCGTCTACACGTTTAGTTCGTACAATTTGTCAAGTAGGACAATTTTTCGAGTTCCTCCAGTTCATTTAGTTTGTTATGTTCTTCTAGTTCGTCCAGTTGGTCCAATTCGTCAAGTTTGTCCAATTCGCTTAGTTTGTCCTGTTTGTCCTATTTGTCCAGTTTTTCCAGCATGCTAATCTGTCTTGTTCATCCAGTTCTTCCTGTTTGTTAATTATGTCCAATTCGTCCAATTCCTCTAGTTGGCCCAATTTGACCAGTTTGTCCAGTTGGTTTAATTTGTTAAGTTTGTCCAGTTGGTCTAGTTCGTTCAGTTTTTCGAGTTCGTCCAGTTTGTCCAATTTGTTTAGCTTGTCCAGTTTGTCCAATTTGTCGTATTAGTCTAATTTGTCGAGTTTTTCCAGTTCGTTTACTTTGTTATGTTCCTCCAGTTTCTCCAGTTCGTCCAGTTTGTCCAATTCGTCCTGATTTTCTAACTCGTTCAGTTTGCCCTGTTTGTCCATTTTTTCCAGCTCGCCCAGTATGTCTCCTTCGACCAGTTGGCCCAGTTTGTCCAGTTCTTCCTGTTCGCCCATTATGTCCAATTCGTCCAATTACTCTAGTTGGTCCAATTCATCCAGTTTGACCAATTTGTTTAGTTTGTCGAGTCGTCCAAATTTTCCAATTCGTTCAGTTTGCCCTATTTGTCCATTTTTTCCAGCTCGCCCAGTTTCTCCTATTCGTCCATTTTGTCCAATTCGTCCAACTCCTCTAATTGGTTCAATTCATCCAGTTTGTCCAGTTCGTCAAGTTTGTCCAGTTTATCCAGTTCGTCCAATTTGTCCAGTTGGTCCAGTTTTTTGAGTTTGACCAATTCGTTTAGTTTGTTATGTTCCTCTAGTTCGTCCAGTTTGTCCAATTCGTCCAGTTTTTCCAATTCGTTCAGTTTGCCCAGTTTTTCGAACTCGCCCAATATGTCTAGTTCGTCCAGTTCGCCCACTTCTACCTGTTCGTCCATTATGTCCGTCCAATTCCTCTAGTTGGTCCAATTCGTCCAGTTTGTCCAATTTGTACAGTTTCTCCAGTTTGTCCAATTTGTCCTGTTTGTCCATTTATTCCTGCTCGCCCAGTATGTCTCCTTCGTCCAGTTGGTCCAGTTCGTCCATTACGTCCAATTCGTGCAATTCCTCTAGTTGGTCCAATTCATCCAGTTTGTTCAGTTCGTTCAATTTGTCCAGTTGAAGAAAAAACTCCAATAATGCAGGATCAACTTTTCTTCTTTTCATTCATTTGAGAGCGCGAACGAAACATCAGCATTTCATTTTAAGCGGAAGACTTGGAAGCTTGTGGAATGGCGGAAGATGGCTCAGCAGCTTGAGATGAGTCAAACTTTGGAGATGAATACCAAAACTTTTGACCACCACGGTTATAATCAGTGACAGAACCATCTGGGTTAACCTTTGAATTTGGATCCCAACAGGGACTTAACCCAACAATATTTTCTCTAAGAATTTCGTCTGCATGCAACAACGGGGACTAGCATGCAATTTCGTCTAAATGTTCATCTGGATCATGATTACTATCCCAATTATGATCATGTTTATCTTTCTTCTTAGGAAGATAGTCAGCAAGAATCTGTTTAATCCTTTCTTCAAAATTTAGGGATTCAATAGAAATATCCATGGGATCAGGAGACTGAGATGTTTTCTCTTTTTTCTCTTTTGCCATTTCTTTTGCAATTTTCTTGGCAAGGAGATCTGCCATTAAAATACTGTCATCATCTGTCCTTTCTTCTACTTTGGACTTTTCATTCTTAACTGGCGGAGAGATTTGATTCAAAATCTTCTCATACGTTTCTTCATCAATTTTTTGCCACCATTTTTGAAATATATTTTGGTAAAGGGACGGCAGACTATAAAAGTCTTTCTTAACTTCAAATTTCCACTGTAAAATATAAGGAATGTGGAATTTTGCAAAGAACTTTAAGACATTCATGGCTTCGTAAAGCACCTTTTCTTCTATTTCACAAAACTTTCCAAAAAGATAAAGAAAATTATCTGGAAAGATTTTCTGACTAACACCAAAATAACACCACCAACTATAGAACCAAGATGGGATATTTTGGTAGATAGGAGAAACATCAGGACTTTCTTCTTTGAGTCTGATGAACCATGAATGGGCATATTGTCTATTTTGCCACATGAGAGCATATTTCCAAGCATCCATATAATCCCAATAATTGAAATAATCAATGGAATTATAGAGTTGGATGGATTTCGTCTTATGAAGAGGACCATTCCAATCATCTTCAGTCAAAATGTTCAGAATGGTGAATTTTGAATAAGTAACAACACCATTATGATTCTTGTTATGGAATATGAGAATACTTTTCGTTTGATGAAGGATATTGAGATACCACTCTCGATTCTTCTTTTTATCAGGAGAGTAATAATGTAATCCTTTTCCAAATAGGAATTGGACATTTTCTTCTAATGACCTTTCCTCCTGAAGTGAGTCAGAAGTAACATAAACGGTAAATCCAGTATAGATGTATAATTTAGATTGGTGGATATCTTTAGCTGGAATATGAATTTGTTGGCTTTCTTCTGTATTGCTTGGGACTTTCTCCTTTCCTTTCATCATTTTAAATGGAGATGAACTATTCGCCATTTCTTCTTCCCTGTAGGAATTCTCTAGAAAGAAAGTCAGGGAGTGAGCTAGATTTTCCTTCAGCAATTCTATTTTAAATTCAAATATTGAATGAATAGCTTGCCACCTAGCAAAAAGCTGTTTGGAAGCAAGGTTCTTAACATCTTTTTCTAAAATTTCTTTAGCAAATTTAGCATCCACTCTAATTAAGAATTTTTTATTTAGGAGGTCAAGCTGAAATTTAGTAACACGTGTCACAATAGTTAGAACTTCTTTCTTAATTGTGGAGTATTTCTTTTGAGCATCATTCCACAGTCCAGAGTTGAATTTTACCAATTCTTCTTTACCATTTTCATCTAATTGTAATAAGATTCCTCCATAGCCTAACTCTGAGGCATTAGTCTGAACAATCTTAAAAGCATCATGGTTAGATAAACACCTACATGGAAGATTTTTAACTCTTTCTTTAATTTTTTGGACGGCTCTAGTATGATCCTCAGACCATTCTAAGGGTTTTTTTCTTCAATCTTTCTTGGAGCAATTTTCTATCTTTCGTTAGATCTTGATAGAAAAAAACAATATAATTTAAACATCCAAGAAATCTTTGTAGCATACTTTTATCTTTTATTTCATCAGGAAATTTATCAGCAAATTGGATTACTCGATTTGTAGGAGTGATCCTTTTATCCTGTATTTCAAAGCCTAAAAATCTAATTTTTTGTTGAAATAGGCTCATTTTCTTCTTAGATAAAACTAAACGATTTTGTTTAATTATCTTCTTAAAAATACCTAAATGCTTCCAATGTTGACTTACTGATTCAGAAAATATCAAGATATCATCAATATAGACAATAAAAAATTGAATATATGATGAAAATATATCATTCATAATATTCTGAAATTCAGAGGGAGCATTTTTTAATCCAAAAGGCATGACGTTCCATTCATAATGACCCATAGGAACAGTAAGTGCAGTTTTGTATCGATCCTTCTCTTCAACCTGTATTTGCCAAAACCAAGACTTAAGATCAAATTTTGAGAATATGTTTGCATTGTACAGTCTGTTCAATAGATCTTGAGTATTTGGCAAAGGGTATTTGATCCATTGCAAAACTTTATTAAGAGGGTTATAATTTATGACTAATCTTGGGACACCTCTTTCAATCTCTGAAGCTTTTTCAACATAAAAGGCAGTACAGCTCCAAGGAGATTTACTTCTTCTAATTAATTTCTTTTTTAACAAATCTTTATTTCTTTATTACATAGATCAAGATGGTAAGCATCCATCTGTGAATGTCTAGCTTTTGTAGGGATGTTTCTTTCATCGAAATCTTTAATATAAGGCAAACTAATTATATGTCTTTTTATATCCCAAAAAGCAGAAGGTAAATCAGAACAACATTCTTCTTCAATTTCTTTCTAACATTTTTCTAATTTTTCTTTAAATTCTTTTTGTTCTAATTCATTTTTTATTCTAACACATTTAATTTCATTTTTTAATCCTTTTATATATTCTTCTCGATTTGCAATTATTTGATTTATCCTTAAGATTTTCATTTGACTTGGTTCATCAATGAAATCAAAATTCACTTCTAAACCTTTAATTCTTGTAGTAATTCCTTTAGTACTTACAGAAAAGGGTTGAATTTGCAATATAGAAGGAGATCCTAAAATTACTTCATCCATAATATCTTTAGAGATTATAAATGGTGAAGAAATACAAACACCTTGGCAACAAATATGGATGTTTGGGATCTTTCTTTCAATAGCAATACTAGTACCATTAGCAGCAGAAATATGCTGTTGGGATTTTTGTCCACTGTTGTAATAAAAAACAAGTTGGAATAGAAATATCACCAGTAGAGATTTTATTGATTTCTCCTTTTATTCTATGAATAAATCCTTGTTCTTCTTTATAATTTGTTAGCATTTGTTCATCTTCATAATCTTTTATATTTTCACCACTTTCTATCCATGAAATTCTTTCATCTAATTCATTATGGTTCCTGGTTAATTCTAACCTTAATTCACGAATTTCTTTTTTCTGATCATTTAATTCTGTTTACAGATCAGATAATGTTAAAGCGCGGCTTTTCATCTGGATATTTCCAGCTCTATTCATTAATTCCATAATTGAATAACTAGGAGATTGGAAATTAAATTCTTTTTTCTTTTGAAGGAAGGGTCTTTCTTCTTCTTCCTCTTCTTCATAAACAATTTTCTTTTCTGATTTTGATGTTCCTTCATAACAGCAAGAACTTAGAAAGCTGCAGATAAAAAAGAAATTGAATGATACATCCTCCATGGAAAATTTTGGATATTTCAAGCGAAGGATCTGTTACAAAAATTTTTGCTAGTCCTGTTAAAGATAGCTCTGTCCTAAAAAATGTTAAAGAAATAAAAGTTCAGGATATTGGTCACGGATTAGGAAATATAATTGAACAAAATAATTATACTAATCTTTGCCTCTTGACTTTAGGAGAACAAACATAAAGAATTGAAAGAACAATTATCCTGCTCATAATGTGGCAAAACCTATAAGAAAATATAAAGAAGAAATCCAGAATGAACCTCCAGTTAAGCAAATGATCCAATCTACTGGTTAATTCATTTTGCATTTCATCAGTTATTTTGAAAGGAACTTTTTCCAAAATTATTCCTAAAGGTAAAGACCTGGGAACATAAACAGGGTTAACAGGAGGTTCATTCTGGATTTCTTCTTTATATTTTCTTATAGGTTTTGCCACATTACGAGCAGGACTTAACCTAATTGTTCTTTCAATTCTTTCTGTTTGTTCTCCTAAAGTCAAGAGGCAAAGATTAGTATTAATTATTTTGTTCAATTATATTTCCTAATCCCTGACCAATATCCTGAACTTCTATTTCTTCTACATTTTTTAGGACAGAGCTATCTTTAACAGGACTAGCAAAATTTCTTGTAACAGATCATTCGCTTGAAGTATCCAAAATTTTCCATGGAGGATGTGATCTTTCAATTTCTTTTTTATCTGCAGTTTTCCAAGTTCTTGTTGTTCTTCCAATAACTCTAATTTGATTATTAGTTTTTTTAGGACTTTTACCTTTTCTGAAATAATTAGAAAACCAATCAAAGAACTTTATATTTCTTCTTTCATCCTTCATTTGTTGATACCATATAGTTCTCATTTTGTCTTTTTCTTCTTCTTCGTTAAAGTTTTTAAAGAACCAGTCTCTTAAAGGATGTTCTCTCATTGTTTTTCTCAAATAGGGTTTGTCTATTTGGAATTCTTCAGTTTCTTTATTTATAGGAATTATTTCTTCTTTAGGAACTCTTATCATTCGAATTACTGGACCAAAATGAGCAAAGTCATTTTCAGTAGGTACATAAGTTCCTGCTGAACTTTGTCTTTTATAAATAGGGTGATTAATTCCAGTATCAGAATTCTTATAAGTTTTTTGTTCCATGTCTTCCTTTTCACCTTGGTCTACTACTTCTTCTAGTTTAAAACTTTTTCTGGAATCAACATAACCAGCAAAACTCTTTCTGGTTTTATCGAATTTTCTTCTAAAATTTACTTCTATATTACCATTTGGTAATTTAACTATGTTTTTGTAAATCACCTGTGATTTCATTAATTCTGGGAGTTACATCTTCAATTTCCCAATTTCCTGGAAGAGTAACATCTTCCCAATTAATCACTTTTGGAATGAAAACATTATTGTTAAAATTTGTTTCCAAAAGAACAGTTGTTTTCTCTCTTTCAACTTTTTGTTCATAGGCAACCGTGGGAAACAGAGACATCATTGATCTGTAAAACATTCTGTATATTATAGCAAAAGGTTTACTTTTTGGACTCATTTTTAACCCTCTACTTTGAAATTGAAGAGTAGCACAATCTAAGACATCTTCATCATGAACATCAACTGTAATATTTGGGAGGCAGTTGAAGTAAGCAACACCATGATATAGACTAGATTCAACCATAGCATAAAGCGAATCATCAAACTCATCGTGTCTTTGATCTCGAACATAAACGCAAACAGAGGCATTTAATCCTAATCTGAACAGAGGTTTAATTCCTACTGAATTATTCCAATATGCAGGTAATTGTATTTTGTTTTAATTTGTTGAATAACTCTTTGATCTAAAAGCTTAATGGTTTGTTTTCCTCCAGATAAGGAAACAGTATTTTCAACAGTTTTAATATGATAGTCATTCTGTTCTTCAAAGGTTCCATTGCTATATACTTCTGTTATAGGTAAGGAAGGCATTTTCCAATTTGATATTGCTTGATCAAAGTTTTCAAAAATAATTTCTTCTGAATTTTTTGTTTTTTTAGATTTTTTCTCATTTTCTAAATTACAAGACATAAAACCAGACATAGTAGTTTGATATGAAGACGAAGAGACATCAGATTTGTTAGAAGGATTTTGAAATGATTTAAACAAATTTTTAAAAAGTTTATTCTTTCTTTTAGTTCTTTCCATATTATGGGCTGCAGGAAAATTAGAGCGTCCTGTCAACGATTTACTGTCCTAAATGCCTATCCACGACTAAAAGGGGACTTGCTACACGACCTCTGGTACTCTACCTTTTCCAAGTAGAACACAAAAATGCAAATTGCACAAGGAAATAATAAACTCTAAAGAAAATCTGATAATCATACACAGGCTAAATAGCTCAAATTCTTCCTAACATTTCCAATTGATCTTCTAATCTAAATTTACACAATTGTAAAGAAGCATAAGTATGAACAACAACATTACGATGATATTCAAGGAGTTGATGACAAGGACAACGACGAGCACAGGGACTTCTATGCAACTCTCTATTAATTCTTTTGATAATTCTATCTAATTTTTTTAAGTGCTCAAAACAAGTGTTAAAACGTTTAAGTAAAGTCAACCTTTTAGACATAATAAAACACAAAACATATTATTGAAACACTTACAAACTGTTTACAAGATACTTGACTTGAGCTCCGGCACTTGAACTTCACCCTTAACTCTCTAAACTTGATAAGAAAACTTGCTCTGAAAACTGAGACTAAAGACCTGATCTAAAACGAGATTGAAAACTTGATGCAAAACAAAGATCAAACTCTTTCTCCTTATTTCCTTTCCGATCAAACGAAGTGGACGAACTCAGAAAAACTGGACCAACTGGACAAATTGGATGAACTGGACAAGCTGGACGAACTTGACGAACTGGACAAACTAAACAAATTGGACAAACTTAAGGAAATGGACTAACTACAGGAATTGGACATAATGGACGAACAGGAAGAAGTGGATGAATTGAACCAACTAGACGAAATGGACGAATGGGACCAACTGGAAGAATTGCACAAATTGGACAAAATGGACGAACAGGAAAAACTGTACAAACTGGACGAAGTAGACATACTGGGCGAGCTGGAAAAAATGGACAAATAGGCCAAACTGAACGAATTGGAAAATCTGGAGGAATTGGAGAAACTGGACGAACTGGAGAAACTGGACGAAACGGTGGAACATAACAAAGTAAATGAACTAGACGAACTCAAAAAACTGGACCCAATGGGTAAATTGGACGAATTGGACAAATTGGATAAACTTGATGAACTGGACAAACTGGACGAATTGGACCAACTAGAGGAATTGGACGAATTGGACATAATGGACGAACAGGAAGAAGTGGATGAACTGGACCAACTAGACGAACCGGACGGATTGGACCAACTGGAAGAATTGCACAAATTGGACAAAGTGGACGAACAGGAACAACTGTACGAACTGGACGAAGTAGACATACTGGGCGAGTTGGAAAAAATGGACAAATAGGCCAAACTGAAGGAATTGGAAAATCTGGAGGAATTGGAGAAACTGGACGAAACGGTTGAACATAACAAAGTAAATGAAGTGGCCGAACTCAAAAAACAGGACCCATTGGGTAAATTGGACGAACTGGACAAACTAAACAAATTGGACAAACTGGACGAATTGGACCAACTAGAGGAATTGGACGAATTGGACATAATGGACGAATAGGTAGAAGAACTGGACCAACTTCACGAATGAGACATACCGGGCGAGCTAGAAAAACTGGACAAAAAGGACAAACTGAACGAATTGGAAAATCTGGACGAATTGGATAAACTGGACGAACTGGAGGAACATAACAAACTAAAAGAACTGGATGAACGAGAAATACATGGCGAGCTGAAACAATTTGCCAAATATGACAAAAAGAACGAATTGGAAAAATTGGACGAGTTGGACAAACTGGAGGAACTGAATCAACTAGAGGGATTGGACGAATTGGATATAATGGGAAAACAGGAAGAATTGGACCAACGAGACATACTGGGCGTATTGGACAAACTGGACAAACTGCATGAATTGGAAAAATTGGACGAATTGGACAAACTTGACGAACTGGACCAAATGGACAAATTGGACGAATTGGACAAACTAGAGGAATTGTACGAATTGGACAAACTGGACAAACAGAACTAACTGGAGGAACATAACAAACTAAACGAACTGAATGAACTCGAAAAAATGGACCAATTGAACAAATTGGATGAACAGGAAGAAGTGGACGAACTAGACCAACTTGACGATGGAGACATACTGGACGAGCTCGAAAAACTAGACGAATGGATGAACTAGATAAACTAAACAAATGGGACAAACTAGACCAATTGTACCACCTGGAGGAATTGGACGAATTGGACATAATGGACTAACATGAAGAAGTGGATGAACTGGACAAACTTGACGAACGAGACATACTGGGCGAGTTCGAAAAACTCGACAAATTGGAAAAATTGGAAAATCCGGACGAATTGGCCAAACAAGACGAACTGAACGAATTAGACAAACTTGATGAACTTGACAAACTAAACAATTTGGACAAACTGGACGAATTGGACCAACTTTATGAACTTGACAAACTAAACAAATTAGACAAACTTAACGAAATGGACTAACTAGAGGAACCGGACGAATTGGACGAATTGGACCAACTGGAAGAATTGCACAAATTGGACAAAATGGACGAACTGGACAAAGTAGACATACTGGGAGAGCTGGAAAAATTGGACAAATAGGCCAAACTGAACGAATTGGAAAATCTGGAGGAATTGGAGAAACTGGACGAACTGGAGAAACTGGATGAAACGGTAGAACATAACAAAGTAAACGAACTGGGCGAACTCAAAAAACTAGACCCAATGGGTAAATTGGACAAATTGGACAAACTAGATAAACTTGACGAACTGGACAAGTTGGACGAATTGTACCAACTAGAGGAATTGGACAAATTGAACATAATGGACGAACAGGAAGAAGTGGATGAACTGGACCAACTAGACAACCCAGACGAAATGGACAAATTGGACCAACTGGAAGAATTGCACAAATTGGACAAAATGGACGAACAGGAAAAACTGTACGAACTGAACGAAGTAGACATACTGGACGAGCTGGAAAAAATGGACAAATAGGCCAAATTGAATGAATTGGAAAATCTGGACGAACTGGAGAAACTGGACGAACTGGAGAAACTGGACGAAATGGTGGAACATAACAAAGTAAACAAACTGACCAAACTCAAAAACCTGGACCCATTGGGTAAATTGGACGAATTGGACAAACTGGACCAAATGGAGAAACTAGACGAACTGGACCAAATGGACAAACTAGACGAATTAAACAAACTAGAGGAATTGTACGAATTGGACAAACAGGACAAACAGAACGAACTGGAGGAACATAACAAACTAAACGAACTGAGCGAACTCGAAAAAATGGACCAATTGGACAAATTGGATGAACAGGAAGAAGTGGACGAAGGAGACATACTTGACGAGCTCGAAAAACTAGACGAACAGGTAGTCGTCCAGTTCATCAAGTTTGTCCATTTCGTCAAGTTCGTCAAGTTTGTCCACTTCTTCCAATTTGTCCAGTTGGTCCAGTTTTTTGAGTTCGTCCAGTTCGTTTACTTTGTTACATTCAACCGTTTCGTCCTGTTTCTCCAGTTCTTCCAGTTGGTCCACTTCTTTTTCATATTCTTCTTCTTCTTCTGAGGAACTTGACTCAGAGCCTTCTTTTTCAGTATTTAGACAAAGAAGATTTGAATATTTGAGATGATTTGAAGATTTGATTTCATTCTTTAAACCTTTTACATAATCTTCTTTATTGGAAATGATTTGATTTATTCTTTCGATTTTTGTTTCACAGGGGTCATCAATAAAGTCAAGATTTATATCTACCCCTTTAATTTTTGTAGAAATTCCCTTTGTGTTAACTGAGAAAGGTTGGATTAGAAAGATAAACGGGGATCAAAGAAGTACTTCATTCACAATATCTCCTGAAATAATGAAGGGTGTAGTAACACAAACTCCTTGGAAACAGACATGGACATTGGAATTTTTTCTTTCTATTGCCATACTGGTACCATTTGCTGCTATCATAAATTGCTTAGATTCATCTGTGACTTCAATTGGGACAACAACTAATCTGATAACATTTAGATCAGCTCCAGTATCAACAATAGCATTGACTATTTTCTCAAAAAAAATTATCTTTATTTTAACTTGAATTCTCCATTGTTGATAAATACATTTTGTTGGGACAATAGAAGTAGAGATTTTGCTAATTTCTCCTTTAATTCTTTGGACAAATTTTTCTTCATCATATTTTTCAATAACACTATCATTTTCCAACCAAGTTAACATTTCATCATGCTCATTTTGTTTTTTGGTTAACTCTATTCTTAATTCACGGAGTTCTCTCTTTTGATCATTTAATTCTCTTTGTAAATCTGAGAGAGTTAAGGGTTTATTTATAATATGAATTTTTTTTGCTCTATTCATAAGGTCAATTATGGAATAGGTTGGTGTGTGAAATGTTTCTTTCCCTTTTGTCCTTTTTGGATAATATGGTGCTTTATCACCATTTTCATCTTCTTCAAAGGAAATTTTCGGTTGTAAACTTTCTCCTTCTTCTCCTCCCCCCAATTTTGAAATTTGATTTAAAAATTGAACTTTTTTCTCCGGATCGGGTATGTTATCAAGCATTTCTAGAAGTAATTTTTGAGGGGCTGTGAGGACACGAATATGGATACCCTGATCTTCATCAGATGGTATCGACCATTCTTCATCAGATATTTCATCATCTGAATGACATGTACATGATTGGAATTGTTTGATGAGCTGAACTTGGGGGACTATTTTCTTCAATGTCGGTTGATGAATCAGATTCATATTCTTCTTCTTCTTCTGAGGAACTTGAATCAGATTGTTCTTTTTCAGTATTATCTTTATTGAATTCAGGTTTTGATTTGATTGTTCTTTCTATCCGATCTGTTTGCTCTCCAATGGTTAATAGACATAGATTGGTGTAATTGTTTTGTTCAATTATATCTCCAATACCTATACCTATGTCTCTAGCATTTGGGTCTGATTTTGATTCATAAATAGATGCATTTTTTACAGGCATGACATAATTCTTGGTTTCTATATTAGGGACAAAAATATCAAGTTTCTTCCAAGGTGGGTGAGATTTATGAACTTCTTTTCCTTCAGTGTCTTTCCAGGTTCATGTTGTTCTTCCTATAACTCTTATTTATTTTGGGTTTTGAGTTTTTTTTTCTTTGATTTTCCCCTTTTTAAAATATTCCATGAACCAGTCAAAGAAAGGTATATTTCTTTCTTCTTCCTTCATTTGGAAATACCATAATTCTCTCATCTAATCCTTTTCTTCTGTGTTAAACCTTTTAAAGAACCAATCTTTTAAAGGATGATTTTTCAAATTTTCTCTAAGATATGGTTTATCAATTTCAATTTTTTTGACAGGTATTTCTTTTGGCTTTTGAATGCTAACCATTCTTATGGCTCCTTGGAGAAAATCACTTTCACTTGGGTTGTAGGTTTTTTCCGACGAAATTCTTTTATACACGGGGTGTTCAATTTAACTTTCTTTGTTTTCTAAAACCTTTTGATCCATTTCTTCCTTTTCACTACTCCTTTGGTCATCATCTATTTCTTCTAATTTAAAACTTTTTCTTCCTTCCGTATAACCGGCGAAACTTCTCCTAGCTTTTCCATTTTTCTCCTAATGTTGATTTCAACATTACCATTTGGTAATTTGACTATGCTTTGTAAATCATCTGTTATTTCATTTACTCTTGGAGTGACGTCTTCAATGTGCCAATTTCCAGGGAGAACAACTCGCTCCCAACTGATGACCTTTGGGATAAACACATTATTGTTAAAGTTTGTTTCCATGAGAACTGTAGTTTTTTCTTTATCAACCTTATCTCTATAGGCTATCATGGGAAAGACAGAGATCATAGATTTGTAGAACACACGATAAACTATAGCAAAAGGTTTACTTCTTGGACTCATCTTTAATCCTTTACTTTGAAATCCAATGGTTGCACAATCAAGAACATCATCATCATGAGCATCAATTGTGATATTAGGAAAACAATTAAAATAAGCAGGTCCATGACAAAGGCTTGATTCAATCATAGCATAAAGAGAATCATCAAACTCATCATTTCTCTGATCTTGCACATAAGCACACATAGAAACATTTAATCCTAATCGAGACAGAGGTTTGATTCATACCTGGATTAATCGTATGTGCAGGTAGTTGTATTTGGTTCTGATTTGTTCAATAATTCTTCTTTCAAGAACTTTAATTGTCTGTTTTCCTCCAGAGAGATAAACAGTTTTTTCAACAGTTTTAATGTGGTAATCATTTTGTTCTTCAAATGTGCCATTACTATATATTTCTGTTATATGCAAGGCTGGCAACTTCCAGTTAGATATTGCTTGCTCAAAATTTTCATATATCATTTCTTCTGAATTTTTTGTTTTTTCTGAATTTTCTTTTTCTAAACTATTACGGGGAAAACTAGTTAAAGCAGACTGGTAGGATGAAGAAGACGAATAAGATCTATTAGAAGGATGCTGAAATGATTTAAACCAATTCTTAAAAAGTTTTGTTTTTCCCTTAAAATTTTCCATCTTTTTAGCTTGTAAGAAACAGAAAGAGAATTGGATAGATCAACTGGTTAAAAAACTTCAGATCCTGGATAATAGATTTAATTCATCTAATAATTTTTCTTAATAATCGAACATCATCATAGTACCTCTTAAGCAGAGTAAGACGAATAGACATATTCTAACAAAAGAAACAGTATGATTAGATAATAACAAACTTATATTATTAAACTCATAAAAGGTTTATTACTTACAAACTGAGGATAGAACTCTGAATACAAGCTTTTCAGCACACTCCAAACTTCAAGCTCACACTTACACTCACACTTAGACTCTGAACTTTTATTTTTAGATTTCTAACTTTCTATCCATGATCACAAATGGAAACCTATGCTCCTTATATAGATGGAGCAAACACAAAAGAACACACTCTCATCCAACCATGAGAGGACAACACACCAAATAAAATAGTAAAAAGGTTGTCTACCGACACAAGCTTCCAAACCAGCTTTACAAAAAGAGATTCCCACATTGGACTAAGGTACAATAGGAGAAGCATAAAACAACTTTATCCTGGCAGCACTAGAAACAACTTTTAAGACATTTGGCAGCACAATATTATCTTGGTAGCATACCCCCACCAAATGAGCAACACCAAGACAAAACAACTTTATCATCGTGACAAGATGGGATGCATGACTAGATTGGACATTAAGAATATTTTCTTCTCAGCAATGAAGACAACTGAAGACAACTTTTCTTCTCATACTTTTCTTCTAAGCAATGAAGACAACTTTAGACACCTTTTCTTCTCATACTTTTCTTCTAAGCAATGAAGACAACTTTAGACAACTTTTCTTCACTAGCCATATACCCCCACCAAAAAGAGATAATTCCACTGGCTCTGATACCAACAAGGATAGGATCTACAATACAATGACAGGAATCATCTCAAATATTCAAATCTTCTTTTTCATTAATTCTTTTGCTTTAGCAGAATTTTACGAAATAATTCAGATAACCGAGATTCCTTTTCAACTTCTTTTTTTTTTTCCTTTGTCTTTTGCTGAAGAATACCAAAACTTTCCACCACGAAGGTATTCAGAAACTGATCCGTCAGGATTAATATGTGAGTCAGGGTCCCACCGAGGATGGAGATTTTCAAGGGGCACAACTTCATCGTCTAGATTTTCTTCTGGATCATGATTACTATCCCAATAATGATCACCAACCTTTTTCTTTGGGAGATACTCTTCTAAAATTTGTTTAATCTTTTCTTCAAAACTGACGGAGTCAACAGACATGTCCATTGGCTCAGGAGATTTTTCCCGAGCAATTTCTTTGGCAATCTTTTTGGCCAAGAGATCAACCATGACCATTTCATTCTCAAAAGGCTTTTCTTCAGGAAGAGGAATTTCTTCTTTAATAGGAGGAGAGATTTGATTCAGAATTCTCTCAAAAGAATCATTTTCAATTTTTGGCCACCATTTTTGGTAAAATGTCTGGTACAAAGACGGAAGATCGAAAAAGTTCTTTTTTACTTCAAACTTCCACTGGAAAATGTATGGAATATGGAACTTTACAAAGAAGCAAAGAACATTAAATGCTTCACACAGAACTTTTTCTTCTACTTCACAGAACTTAATAAATAAATAACGAAAATTATCAGGAAAGATTTTCTGAAAAGCACCAAAATATGACCACCAAGTGAAGAGAAACCAGGATGGGAAATTACGATGAATGGGAGTGACATCAGGACTTTCCTCTTTGAATCTGATGAACCAGGAATGATTATACTGGCGATTTTGCCAATCAAAACAAATTTTTAGGCATCAATTTAGTCCCAATAATTAAATAACTCAGTCGAATTGTATAATTGGACTGATTTTGTCATGTACAAGGGACCATCCCAATCTTCGTCAGTAAGGATTTTGAGAATAGTGAACTTTGAGTAAGTGATGATACAATTTACATTCTTATTGTGGAAGATGAGGACACTTTTCGTCTGATATAAAATATTGAGATACCAATCTCTGGTTTTCCTTTTATCAGGGGAATAAAAATGAAGTCCCTTTTCCAAAGAGAAAATAAACATTATCTTCTACAGATCTTTCTTCCATAAGACAATCTGAAGTAACAAGAATTCTGTTACCGATATAAAGATATAATTCTGATTGACTTGGGTCTTTTATTGGAGTAAAACCCTTTTGGCTTTCTTCTTGATCTGCCAATTTCTCTTACCCTTTTTTCTGCATGAACAGGGAAAAGCTACTTGCCATTTTGTCATCCCTGAAGAAATTCTCTAGTAATAAAGTCAGGGAGAGAGTTAGAATTTCCATTAATAAATTCAATCTTAAATTCAAAAACTGATAAAATGGCTTGCCATCTAGCAAATATTTGCTTAGTGACAAGATTTTTGACATCTTTTTCCAGAATTCCTTTTGCTGCTTTAGCATCCACTGTGATGAGAAGTTCTTTGTTCAATAAATCATGTTGGAATTTCGTCACACAAATAACTATGGCAAGAACTTCCTTTTTGACGGTTGAATATTTCTTTTGTTCTTCATTCCATAATCCAGAATTAAATCTTATTAATTCTTCTTTTGAGTCTTTTTGTTGTAAGAGAATTCCATCATATCCGATATCAGAAGCATCAGTTGGAACTATTTTGAAAGCTTCTGGGTCAGATAAACATCTACAAGGAAGATTTTTGACTCTTTCTTTAATCTTTTTTACTGCATTAGTGTGATGGATAGTCCACTCCTTAGGATTTTTCTTTAACCTTTCCTGGAGAAGTTTTCTATCTTTTGCAAAATCTTAATAGAAAAATCCAACATAATTTAGACATCCAAGAAATCTTTATAGCATTGGAGATGATTCCTATCATAGAAAAAAGTTAAAAATCAATAACAAAAATGAAGAGGAAAATACTGAAAAAGAACAATCTGATTCAAGTTCCTTAGAAGAAGAAGAAGAATATGAATCTGATTCATCAACTGACATTGAAGAAAATAGTCGCCAAGTTCAGCTCATCAAACAATTCCAATCATGTACATGTCTTTCAGATGATGAAGAATCTGATGGAGAATGGTCGATACCATCTGATGAAGATCTTGGTATCCATATCCGTCTCCTCACAGCCTCTCAAAAATTACTTCTAGAAATGGTTGATAACATACCAGATCCGGAGAAAAAAGTATTTTTTTCTAGAATTTCTTTTGCTGCCTTAGCATCCACTGTGATGAGAAGTTCTTTGTTCAATAAATTATGTTGGAATTTCGTCACACAAATAACTATGGCAAGAACTTCCTTTTTGATGGTTGAATATTTCTTTTGTGCTTCATTCCATAATCCAGAATTAAATCTTATTAATTCTTCTTTTGAGTCTTTTTGTTGTAAGAGAATTCCACCATATCTGATATCAGAAGCATCAGTTTGAACTATTTTGAAAGCTTCTGGGTCAGATAAACATCTACAAGGAAGATTTTTGACTCTTTCTTTAATCTTTTTTACTGCATTAGTGTGATGGATAGTCCACTCCTTAGGATTTTTCTTTAACCTTTCCTGGAGAAGTTTTCTATCTTTTGTCAAATCTTGATAGAAAAATCCAACATAATTTAGACATCCAAGAAATCTTTGTAGCATATTTTTATCCTTAATTTCATCTGGAAACTTATCAGCAAATTGAATAACTCTATTAGTTGGAGTTATTTTTCTGTCTTGGATCTCAATCCTAAAAACCTGATTTTTTGCTGAAAGAGATTCATTTTTTTTTTAGATAAAGCCAATCCATTTTCTTTTATGACTCTTTTGAAAATACCCAAATATTTCCAATGTTGTATCACAGATACTGAGAAGATAAGAATATCATCAATATAAACAATGGCAAATTGGGTGTAAGACGAGAAGATATTATTCATAATATTCTGAAATTCAGATGGAGCATTTTTTAATCCGAAAGGCATAACATTCCATTCATAATGCCCCATTAGAATAGTGAATGCAGTTTTATATCTATCTTCTTCTTTTATCTGGATCTGCCAAAATCCTGATTTTAAATCAAATTTTGAGAATATTTTGGCATTGTTTAATCTATTTAGCAAATCCTGAGTATTACGCAAAGGATACCTAATAGATTGAAGAACTTTGTTTAATGGTTTATAATTGATTACCAATCTTGGAACTCCTCTTTCGATTTCAGTGGCTTTTTCAATATAAAATGCCGTACAGCTCCAAGGGGATTTACTTTTTTTAATTAATTCTTTCTTCAGAAGATCATTGATTTCTACATGGCAAAGCTTTAAATGAGCAGCATCCATTTGGCATGGACGAGCTTTAGTAGGAATATATTTTTCATTAAAATCTTTTACATATGGTAATCCTAGTATGTGTCTTTTTCTATTCCAAAAGGCTGATGATAATTCAGAACAGCATTCTTCTTCAATCTGTTTTGTGAATTCTTCTAATTTTGTTTTAAATTCTTTTTTCTCTAATTCTTTTGTTATTTGGACAGATTTAATTTCATTTTTTAAAACTTTTACATAATCTTTTTTGCTGGAAATGATTTGATTTATTCTTTGGATTTTTGTTTCGCAGGGGTTATTAATAAAGTCAAGATTTATATCTACCCCTTTAATCTTTGTAGAAATTCCCTTTGTATTAACTGAGAAAGGTTGGATTAGAAGGATAAACGGAGATCCAAGAAGTACTTCATTAACAATATCTCCTGAAATAATGAAGGGTGTAGTAACACAAACTCCTTGGAAACAAACATGGACATTGAGAATTTCTCTTTCTATTGCCATACTGGTACCATTTGCTGTTGTCACAAATTACTTAGATTCATCTGTGACTTTAATTGGGACAATACCTAATCTGATAACATTTAGATCAGCTCCAGTATCAACAATAGCATTGACTATTTTTTCAAAATTTTTTATCTTTATTTTAACTTGAATTCTCCATTGTTGATAAATACATTTTGTTGGGATAACAGAAGTAGAGACTTTGCTAATTTCTCCTTTAATTCTTTGGACAAATTTTTCTTCATCATATTTTTCAATAGCATCATCATTTTCTAACCAAGTTAACCTTTCATCAAGCTCATTTTGTTTTTTGGTTAACTCTATACTTAATTCACGGAATTCTCTTTTCTGATCATTTAATTCTCTTTGTAAGTCTGAGAGAGTTAAGGGTTTATTTATAATATGAATTTTTTCTGCTCTATTCATAAGGTCAATCATGGAATAGGTTAGTGTGTGAAATGTTTCTTTCTCTTTTGTTCTTTTTCGATAATATGGTGCTTTATCACCATTTTCATCTTCTTCAAAGGAAATTTTTGGTTGTGAACTCTCTCCTTCTTTTCCTCCCCCCAATTTTGAAATTTGGTTTAAAAATTGAATTGGCAGATCAAGAAGAAAGCTAAAAAGGGTTTTACTCAAACAAAAGACCCAAGTCAATCAGAATTATATCTTTATACATGTAACAGAATTCTTTTTACTTCAGATTGTCTTATGGAAGAAAGATCTATAGAAGATAATGTTTATTTTCTCTTTGGCAAGGGGCTTCATTTTTATTCCCCTGATACAAGGAAAACAAGAGATTGGTATCTCAATATTTTACTTCAGACGAAAAGTGTCCTCATCTTCCACAATAAGAATGCAAATGGTATCATCACTTACTCAAAGTTCACTATTCTCAAAATCCTTACTGAGGAAGATTGGGATGGTCCCTTGTACATGACAAAATCAGTCAAATTATACAATTCGACTGGGTTCTTTAATTATTGGGACTATATTGATGCCTAAAAAATTGTTTTGATGTGGCAAAATCGCCAGTATAGTCATTCCTGGTTCATCAGGTTCAAAGAGGAAAGTCCTGATGTCACTCCCATTCATTGTAATTTCCCATCCTGTTTTCTCTTCACTTGGTGGTCATATTTTGGTGCTTCGCAGAAAATCTTTCCTGATAATTTTCGTTATTTATTTATTAAGTTCTGTGAAGTAGAAGAAAAAGTTCCCTGTGAAGCATTTAATGTTCTTCGCTTATTTTCAAAGTTCCATATTCCATACATTTTCCAGTGGAAGTTTGAAGTAAAAAAGAACTTTTTCGATCTTCCGTCTTTGTACCAGACTTTTTATCAAAAATGATGGCCAAAAATTGAAAATGATTCTTATGAGAGAATCCTGAATAAAATCTCTCCTCCTATTAAAGAAGAAATTCCTCTTCCTGAAGAAAAGCCTTTTGAGAATGAAATGGCCATGGCTGATCTCTTGACCAAAAAGATTGCCAAAGAAATTGCTCGAGAAAAATCTCCTGAGCCAATAGACATGTCTGTTGACTCCGTCAGTTTTGAAGAAAAGATTAAACAAATTTTAGAAGAGTATCTCCCAAAGAAAAAGGTTGGTGATCATGATTGGGATAGTAATCATGATCCAGAAAAAAATCTTGATGATGAAGTTGTGCGCCTTGAAAATCTCCATCCTCGGTGGGACCCTGACTCTCATATTAATCATGACGGATCAGTTTCTGAATACCTTCGTGGTGGAAAGTTTTGGTATTCTTCAGCAAAAGATAAAGGAAAAGAAAAAGAAGTTGAAAAGGAATCTCGGTTAGTTGAATTATTTCGTAAAAATAGTGCTAAAGCAAAAGAATTAATGAAAAAATAAGATTTGAATATTTGAGATGATTCCTATCATTGTAGATCCTATCCTTGTTGGTATTAGAGCCAGTGGAATCATCTCTTTTTGGTGGGGTTATATGGCTAGTGAGGAAAAGTTGTTTAAAGTTGTCTTCATTGTGGAGAAGAAAATATTCTTAATGTCCAATCTAGTCATGCATCCCATCTTGTCATGATGATAAAGTTGTTTTGTCTTGGTGTTGCTCATTTGGTGGGGGTATGCTGCAAAGATAATGTTGTGCTGCCAAATGTCTTAATCATATCTCTGCCATATCTATGGTATATCCCTGTCATATCCATGCTATGACTGGGCCTCCTATTTTGGCACAAGAAGTAGGCAATACCCAAAAAAAAAATGATAGGCAGCTTACTGCTCAAAAAGAAGAGAAAAATGGGGTAGGCAGTTTATTACTAAAAAAAAAAAATAGGCAGTTCACTTCATGGATGCAAAGTTTTACTGCTATACATGAAGTAAGCTTGAAAACAAGACATTACTGTCATATGAACTGCATTACTTCTTTGTGCACATAATCAAGAGCAATTCGTGGGTTTGAAAAATTGGAGTCTGTACCAAGCTGACTTAGCTGAGTTGATTGGGACTAAGTCCCTGCCAAACCCATGAGACCAATTCTGATATTTAAACATGTTTCATCATCATTGCAGCTACTACTCCATTATGTAATCAAATACAAAACATGGAGAATATTGAACATGAAGGGACCAAGAAACAACTGCAGTTAAAAGAACTCTACATCCACAGTGCTCAAATCGTAATATATTAGAAAACCAAGGATGACCTTTATATAGAGGTAAGACTCCAAAATTGCAGGAAACCATTTCTTTCCTGCCTTCTTCTGTGTGAGACTCTAGTAGAGAGTTTCTTTTCAGTTGTTTGTGAAGTGCTTGTGGATCTGCAGTTTATTCTATGCCGGAGACTTTTACTCAAGTACAGCAAAAATTGTAAAAATTGCCCGAGTCCTTATCGGACTCTTCGGATCAGTCCGTTTGTTCTTATTAGACTCTAGAGTCTGGCTCGTTGCTGGACTTTAAGATTCGGGCCGGACAGTCAGCGGGCCGGGTCAGGTCCGATTACAAGCCTAATTGAAACCTTTCTACTACGTGAATAGAGGGACCATTTAGATCACACACTTCTTTAGATGGGAAGGATACATATGGCACAGTACTACCTATCCTTGAAGTATGTTTGTAATGGCCCGAAAATTTTAAATCAATGAGTATGTGAATATTATTTATTTTAAGGATGAAAAATTGGGAAAACTGATGGAATAAATGGTAAATGGACCAAAATTTGGGCAAAGGCCAAGTAGGGCCCAATGGACTATGGATTGGATTTAAGTTTACTTAAAGGGTCAAGGATGGTCAAATTGGGCCCAATACCCATTTGGGACCCAATGGATCAAATTGATGTAAGCCCTAAGGTAAATGGGTAAGAGGAAAATGTAATTGGGCCATGGGTCCAATGGTGATCCAATTGGAATGTATGGAATGGATTTAAATCACCTAAGTTAATTTGAATTAAGCCAAGGTGATGTGGCCAAGTGGGACCCACCTCCACCTCATCAAGTGAGGTGGTGTGTGGACCAAGAATTGGTGGGGCCGGCCACCATGGTTGACTTGGTCAACCATGGGTGGGTTTCATAGAGGGAATTGAATGGAATTAAATTAGGTGGGGGTTAATTAACCTAAGTTAAAGGACTTAATTAATTAAATAATTAAATTATTAAAATGGTGGTTAAAGGTGGTCAAATGGTGAATGAAAGACCAAAACCATCCATTGGAAGAGAAAAAAAAGAAAAAACACGTTGGCTAGTTGCTTGGGCCATAAAGCATGAGAAATATCATGTGGGGTAGTTGGGGATAGTTAATGTAAAGTGGAAATTAGGTAAGCAAATGGGGATAAGGCTTATCTTTTCTTTTCTCCCTCTCTTTTCATTTCATTTCACTCCTTCCTCTCTTTCACTCTCTCATGGACGTCCCCCACTAGGAAGAGAAGAGAAGAAGAAAAAAAAAAGTTAAGGAGAAAAGAAGAGAAGGAGAGAAGAAAGGGTTAAGTTTGGGCTCTCCACCTCAAGGCCAAGAAAGTTAGACACCTCTTTATCCTCTCCTCCCTTTTCTCTCTCAAATCAAACCCTATCATGGCCAATCCTAATTTAGGAGGGTTTCACCATTGATCAAGCATCTTGGCCTACCAAAGATAAAGAGGAAGGAGAAATGAGGTTAAGGAAGCCGACGGGAGTGGCGGAAATCGGAGGAGACGACGGATTGTGAGTATTTCTTAAACAAGAAATTTTGGATTTTTAGGGTTTAAAAATTGGGATTCATTTTTGTTAAATTTAATGGTGGCCAAATGATTTTATGCCACGGATTTTAAACCATCAAATGGAAGGATGGAAAGTGGAGGAAACCCTAATGGATAAATTAGGGTTAGGGAAAGAAAAATAAAAATAAAAATAAATATAAATATAAATGGATAAAGGGTTATGTAATTAATGTGTGAAGTTGTTTGGGTTTTAAGGAATGGGGACATTATGTAATTTAGCTAATTAAGCATGGAATTATGTGATTGGAAGAAAATCATGGGCCATAGGGTTCGGCCATGTAGCATGGCCGAACCCCATGGTGGGTGATTAGGTGTTTGATTTAATTGGTTAGGGTTTTAAAGAATGGAAGACAATGAGGGTAGCTAATGAATTTTAGGGTTTTAAATGAATAAATGTGGGTAAGTTTTAAAAGGGTTTTTATGATGAAAATGCAAAGGGGTTTATGGCCTTGAAAGGCATAGAAGAGAATGAAGTATGAACCATGGGTTCGGCCATGGTGTATGGCCGAACCCTATGTTGTTGTGTGTGAATTTAATGGGTTTGGAAGGAGGTACTAACATATTTGAGAATGGTGATGGTTTTAAATGGACTTTAAGCATAGATTTAATGGTTTGAGTATATTTGAAACCATGAAAAGATGAGGGGGAATGTTAGTAGTTTTGATGGACTCAAGAGATGAAACCAATGTTGATCAAATGGGTGATCTAAATGAATGATGAAATCCCCATATGGAGGGATTTGTGATGAATTCAAATGTGTAACAATGGACCCAAGAAAAAATGGGATAAAGGCATCATGGGTTCGGCCATGGTGTATGGCCGAACCCATGACCCATTTGTGGGTAAAAGTATGGATTAAAATTTGGTATTATGTGTGGGAGAAATGAATGAGGGTTAGAGTGTTTAAATGGCTGATTTTTCTAGTGTGGTTAGGTTGTGGGTGAAGAGACATCAATGGACCCATTTTGTGAATAAATTAAGGCCTAAGATTAATGTGTATTTGTATGTAGGTTAATGGAGTTTAAGTAAATTTAATGGCTAATTTTAATGGGCATGTGACATGGTGGAGTGGGTCATTAATGGACCTAAATCCATGAATGAATTTTGGACAAAGAAATGTATATAATTAAGTGAAGGTTTAACTATGGGAAAGGTAGTGGCAAAACAGTAAATATTGGTCAAAATGAAGTAAACCACTAAGACATGATGTATGGGCTTAGAAATGGTTAAAACGTGGACCGATTATGTGTATGTAATAAGGTATTGGATATCGTGAGCGGAACGCGTGTCGGTAGCCGGACTATCGGACGAAAACGAAAGAGAAGAACGCGAGTCGGTATTCGGTAGGATTCCTACCTATTTGTAAGACATGGATCAGGTGTTATGTGAATGGTTATTGCTTTATTTTTGGAAATTATATTTTTGGTTATACAATGGGTTATGAAATTATGGTTTATATGTGATTATGACATATGGTTAACCTATGAGTTATATGTTAGTGATATGAGTAATATGTAAAGGCTATGACCCAAATATATTACATAGCATAATGCATTACATCTCATGCATGGCATGGACGGAAAAAAGTAAACAAACCGGAGTCTATGCTCCGTCGGGGCGACCGAGAACAGGCATGGGGATAACCTGATAGGTTATAACCGGGAGTCCATGCTCCGTCGGGGTGACCGAGAACAGGCATGGGGATACATTGACAAGGTCTTGCCGTCAAGGGGGATATGATATCATGATGGTAGGGATGATGGGTGGGATTCATAACATAGACACCCATAGCATGGCATTCACTTTATAATTTCATTATATGGTTGTTCACCAGTTTTCACTATGTTATTATCTGCATGCTATTATTACTAATCCATGTGCTAGCCCTACTCGGAGTCCTACTGGGCGCGTTGTCTAACGCCCTACTTCTCCCCTAGCTGATGGCGCAGGAGATGACGGAATGGAGGGACGCGACGGGAGCCAAGCTTAGGAGCTTGGGAAGGCGAACTGCTAACTTATTTATGTTTATTTTGGAAATGTACATTTGAATAGCGTAACTTGTTGGAAATGTAATAATTTAGATAACTTGCTATGTTTTGGGATTTTAGTTTGCACATTATGATTTTGAGATATATTGGTAACTAAATGAATGTTTCTTCTCTGCTATCTGAAAACTAGTAGGATAGTCTCTATTATAATATTCCGCATTAAGTTGTATTCCACGAGCTTACGTCTACGTGTGAACCGTTCTCGTGGACTTCGTTCCACGCACACGTAGGGTTGGCCAGTTAAGGGCCGGGCTTTAGAAGCCCGGACTTAACTCGCGTCGTGATGTCCGCGCCCTTTGTCACTTTTTTTTTTTTTTTTTAAAAATGTACTCTGATTTTACGGTGAAAAGGGGCGGGCGTTACAATGTTCAACAAAAATAAATCGCTAATAAAAAAATTCTTTAGTTACAAGAGACTTACAGGTTATTTGGTGTATCCGTGAGATTAGTCTCACCTTCAATATAGAGTGGAGATACCCATCAAAAAAGTTTCTTAGTTACAACCATTAAGTGATGGGTTGTAACCTATAAAAATAAAATGGTTGCCAAAAAGACTTGAGGAGAAATCCAGTTTTTGCCTTTTTGGTTAGGGTGTGGAATCAATTCAACACTCGACAATTGTCCATTTTCGAAATGGAATGGCCTTGTGATTACATTGATAAATCTCAAGCTAAGACACAACAAGTTGAATTAAATTAGAAGGATTTTTTTTCCAAAAAACTCAGTCAAGTGGGTTCTGTTGTGTATCCATCAAGCAACACTACTTAAATGGTACCTCCATTCCTCAGTCTACAAAGACACTTCGGCACTAAGAGAGAAGAAGTGGGTTCTACTATGATCGAAGGGGCAACCAGAATGGAAACTAATTTTAGGATGGATTACCATATAGTACGCTTGTAGAAAATGTCTTCTAACCCCTAAACATCAAGTGCATAATATAAGAAAGAAAGAAGAGGAAAAAAGAAAATCATTATCCAAAAATAGAATTCTGTTTATTAATAATGCATTAATGCCCCTAACTAAACAAACATCTCCACAACATGGACAAGAAACTACAATGTAAGACCAAGTTAAAACCTGAGAAATCTGTCAACCCGATCATGTGCATGAAGAAACCCTCTTAGAACCCATGGATAAACCCATGATTTCCAGTTTCACTCATCCAAAACGGATCCTTTTTCAACAAATTAAAAAAAAAAAAAAAAAAACCTTGGGATATCTTCTCTAATCACTTACAGATTTGCAGATCTAGATTTGCTAATCGACCAAAACGATTTGAAGTCTCGATCTGAGTGAAGAGGCTGCAGGCGATGGAAGTCACGATCGGATTTCTAGAAAGGTGCGTGAGAGAGGAGAACGGAAAGAGGGAGAAAAGAGAGTTCCGATGAGAGGGAGATCGAGAGATAAGAGAACGGAAAGAGGGAGTAAAGAGAGATCTCAGATCGAAAGAGCGGCGAGAGTGAGAGATGGCCTATGAGAAAAGAGAGATCTCAGAGCAATCGAAGGAAAGCAACGGAAGAGTGTCAAAGGAAACCCTATTTTCATTTTTGACTCACGGGGCACGCAGGTTCGCGGACTGTCCGCGGCCCGTCCGAGTCCTTATCGGACTCTGCAGATCAGTCCATTTGTTCTTATCGGACTATAGAGTCCGGTTCGTTGCTGGACTCTAAGATTCGGGCCGGACAGTCCGCGGGCCGAGTCAGGTCCGATTACAGGCCTAGGTTTAGGGCTTTAGGGTTTTATGGTTTTAACGTTTTAGGGTTTAGGGTTTAGGATTTTAGGGTTTTAGGGTTATAGGGTTTTAGGGGTTCAGGGTTTAGGGGTTAGGATTTTATGGTTTTAGGATTTAGGTTTTAGAGTTTTAGGGTTTTACGGTTATAGGGTTTTAGGGTTTTAGGGATTTAGGGTTGAGGATTTGAGGGTTTTAGGGGTTTAGGGTTCAGGTTTTAGGGTTTAGGAGTTTAGGGCTTTGGGTTATAAGGGTTTGGGTTTTAGGGTTTTAGGGTTTAGGGTTTTAGTGGTTTAGGCTTTGGGGTTTAGGGTTTAGGATACAAGGTTTGAGGATTTAGGGTTTAGGGTTTAGGGTTTAGGGCTTTAGGGTTTTAACGTTTTCGGGTTTAGGGTTTAGGGTTTAGGATGTTAGGGTTTAGGATTTAGGGTTTTAGTGTTTTAGGGGTTTAGGTTTTAGGGGTTAGGATTTTTGGGTTTTAGGATTTATTGTTAGGGTTTTAGGGTTTTTAGTTTAGGTTTAGGGTTAGGGTTAGGGGGGTTAGGTTTAGGGTTTTAGTGTTTAGGGTTTTACAGTTTTAGGGTTTTGGATTTAGGATTTTAGGGTTTCAGGGTTTATGGTATAAGATTTTAGGGTTTCCGGGTTAGAGTTTAGGGTTTTAGTTGTTTAGGGTTTTAGGGTTATAGGGGTTTAGGTTTTTAGGGTTTAGGGTTTTCGGGTTTTAGGGTTTCGGGTTTTAGCGTTTTAGGGTCTTAGGGTTTTAGGGTTTAGGGTTTTAGGGGTTTAGGTTTTTGGGGTTTTATTTTTTTAGGGTTTAGGCTTTAGGCTTTGGTGTTTAGGGTTTTAGAGGTTTAGGGTTATAGGGTTTAGGATTTAGGGTTTTAGGGTACTAGGGTTTAAGGGTTTAGGGTTTAAGGTTTAAGGTTTAGAGTTAAGGGTTTTAGGGGTTTAGGGTTTTGGGGTTTAAGGTTTAGGGTTTAGGGTTTAGGCTTTAGGGTTTAGTGTTTAGCGTTTTAGAGGTTTAGGGTTTTAGGGTTTTTGGTTTTAGGGTTTAGTTTTTAATGTTTTAGGGTTTTAGGTTACTAGGGTTTAAGGGTTTAGGGTTTAGGGTTTAAGGTTTAGAGTATAGGGTTTTAGTGTTTTAGGGTTTTATTGTTTAGGATTTAGGGTTTTAAGGTTTTAGGTACTAGGGTTTAAGGGTTTAGGGTTTAGGGTTTAAGTTTTAGAGTTTAGGGTATTAGGGGTATAGGGGTTTGGGGTTTAAGGTTTTAGGGTTTTAGGGTTTTGGGGTTTTAGGTTTTTGGGGTTTAGTGTTTAGGTTTTTTGGTTTAGGTTTTAGGATTTAGGATTTTAGGGTTTTAGGCTTTTAGGGTTTACAGTTTAGGGTTTAGGGTTTTATGGTTTCAGGGTTTTAGGGTTTAGGGTTTTAGGGTTAAGGGTTTAAGGATTAGGGTTTTAGGGTTTTAGGGGTTTATGGTTTTAGGGCTTTTGTGTTTTAGGGTTTTGGTTTTAGTGTTTTAGGGTTTTAGGGTTTAGGGTTTAGGGTTGGGGTTTACGGTTTTGGAGTTTTAGGGTTTTGGTTTTCGGATTTAGTGTTTAGGTTTTAGGGTTGAACGGCTTTAGGGTTTTAGGGTTTACAATTTAGGGTTTTCGATTTTAAGGTTTAGGTTTAGGGTTT
>CM039096.1:21613072-21699209 GCA_022113865.1 Chimonanthus praecox | reverse complement strand
TATTGGATGAAAGGCACATTAAGCTGGTGTACCCTAATGGCAATGGATATCGCCCATGGGGTTTTACGCTGGGTTTCTCGCGGTTTCTCACACGTAAATTCAAAAAAAAAAATACATCCTTAAAATAATTTTAAAGAAAAAATAAGATATATTTGACCTTTCAATTGATGATTTTTTTTTTTGAAAAAATTCCAATTAAGTTTTTGAGTATTAAATTTGAAAAAGAAAATTTTAATTTGCATCCTTTCCTTCTAATGAGGTCTTCATGACACAGACATATACATGATGATAATAATAATAATGTTACAATCCACTAAAATTAAACTCAACTAAAATGATTTTTGAATTGGAGCTCTCTACTGTATCCTCTTTCATTTCTGTAGGTTTCTGAGATCCTTTGCCAAAATTACAAGTTTCAAACATCTCACTCCCTCCACCATAAATCAAATTTATCCTCCTCTTCACCTGCAATTCACATGCAAAACAACCGACAAAAAAGCCCACATGAATTTTCAGATTACTTCATATGATAAATACACAACCTCTTCTTAATAAAACAATGTGTTGAATTATGAACAGAATGAACTGCAAGCTCAGTTTTCAGATTCCCATTCAGTTAACAATTCTAGTCCTACATCAACATGTGATTGGAATGGCTTGCTAGAGAGAGAAAGATTTGCTTGTTCTATCTCAGAAAATTTAAGCAATTCACATGAGATTATTATTTTTCAAGAAGCCATGAGTTTAGCCACCCAATACAAAGCCAATTCAATAAAAGGCATCTTTTAATCAAGGGTTCTTGTCCAAAATCCACTTATAATCAACTCATTCAATAAAAATGGCTAAACACCATTTTTGAAATTTAGTTCAAGATGGTTACTTTTTAAGAAAAATGATTTGGTTTCTCTGTTGATATGTTACTAAAAAAGAAACCTTAAAACATGAATGGAACCTCACTGTTCTACATTTTGTTCCTTGTTTCCTTTTCCACTGAATTTTGTGTACTCCTTTAAAAAAAATCAATCAAATTAAAGGCCCTTGAATTTTTGTACAATGTTTAAAGATGAGATCAAATGCACTAACATAGAATTCAGATTTGGAACACCTTTCCATGCTTAACTTTCCATGTTTATATTAATTTTTGAAAGCTGATGGTGGAGATGGTGCATCTTCCAATACCAAAATACAGTCTTATTTACTCTTGTACCTCTCACAAATCAATCCCCTCTTCTTCCAAAGTAATGTTCCATTAGTACAACTGTAGTAGAGCACTGGTTGGGATTCATATATTCTTTTTTTCCTCTCACAACCAATATTCATTGTGAGTTGAGAGATGGCCAATAGCAAAGGTATTGCCTTTCTCAAAGCTCTCCTTTCCAGCTTTACTTTGGTGGGTATCTGTTCTCTCACAGAGAAGACTGAGGGAAAGAAAACACTCCCCATTTTTATCACTTTCTTCACATGAGAATCATATCGTGAAAAGTGTAGGGCTTTGTCCAAGATTGCTTGATGTTTAAAAACAAAGGAAAATAAATAGAAAACATACAAGTGCATTAGATTTATGTGGGTTCTAGATTCCATTTAAATTCAAGGCCACTCATCTATCTATAATTTGACCAAGTACATCCAAGACATATTCCAGCACGAACAACTACTCTTCATAGAGCAGACCGACATACACACCTTAACTCAAAATCCAATTAAATAACTAGCCCAAGAAGAAACCTGTCAAGAAAAAACCTTTTCAAGCAAAAGACCTTTTCAACCAACCCATCCAAGAGGATCTATGTCAAAATCCTGCATCCCATAAAATAAGCAAAGTGTTTAAAATGGAGAATTTATCATGTTTACAAAGAATTTTTACACATGGTGTTCAAGGCGCACAAATGATTTGAGGCAATCTTCGGTCCAAGTAAATATTGCCAAAATTGCTATCATGGGAATCATCTCATCATATAGTAGGGGCCAAATATGGCAAGAGATTTGAACAATGGTGGAGAAGGTGTTAATAAGTTTGTCTATGGAAGATCTAAAGGGAAACTCAGGGCCCTGACTTAAACCCCATATTCCCATTATAAATTAATTATAATTGTGCAGATCATAGTATCATAGTTTAGCTGTACATTCTTTTCTTTGTCTTGTTGATAACACAGAATCTTTTCATCACTTATACAAAAAGAAGTCAACTTTTCAATATGAGGCAAACAAGCAGAAGTAATGAAGTGAACACAATAATGGGGTATAGAACATTCATACTCAAATTTGTAGTTTTAGATGTGGGTATAGAACCTACTTAAGCATCTGTCACAGGTGCATTCAAATATACCCTAAAATTAAATTCAAAATAATTTTTTATTTGCATCTTAATCAAGTAGTTTACCTTGTATGCTGTTCCAGAACCTCCTTGCCCAAGCTTGTTGCCAATGTCAAAAGATCCAGTGGCCTTCTCAAGTGTAGAGTACTTGAAATTCAAGCTACTGTCATACATGGTTGACGCCAATTTCTCAACATCATTGGCACCTGCAAATTAAAAATAAAAGAAAGTGAAAAGCATCACTAAGTACTTCATTATTTCTAAAAAATTAGTAGTACTTGAATAGACAAAAGAGATAAATAACAAGATTATACTACTCTGTTTTACTAGTTTTTGGAACTTCACCCACTAGTTTTTGTACCAATGAGATATTTTTTAGCAACAAATCAAATGAGACATCAACCTAATAATAATTTATCTGTATAATTACTCTAATGAACATCATTATCACTAATGGCATCAGCATTTTAATTACTCTATCGTCATCATCCTCCAAGATGAACCCATAAGAAAATGCCATATTGTGAGACCACTTGTGCTTACGTATCAGCAAAAGAAGTAAGAAGATATGAAGATTTGGGTACCATTCTTCATATGTTATGGATTGAGTTTATCATCTGAAAAACCATGGATAAACCCACGATTTCCAGTTTCACTCATCCAAAACAGATCCTTTTTCAACAAATTAAAAAAAAAAAAAACCTTGGGTTATCTTCTCTAATCACTTACAGATTTGCAGAACTAGATTTGCAGATCGACCAAAACGATTTGAAGTCTCGGTCTGAGTAAAGAGGCTGCAAGCGATGGAAGTCACAATCGGATTTCTAGAGAGGTGTGAGAGAGAGGAGAACGGAAAGAGGGAGAAAAGAGAGTTCCGATGAGAGGGAGATCGAGAGAGAGGAGAAGGGAAAGAGGGAGAAAAGAGAGATCTCAATTCGAGAGAGAGGAGAACGGAAAGAGGGAGAAAAGAGAGATCTCAATTCGAGAGAGAGGAGAACGGAAAGAGGGAGAAAAGAGAGATCTCAATTCGAGAGAGAGGAGAACGGAAAGAGGGAGAAAAGAGAGATCTCAGATCGAGAGAGCGACGAGCGTGAGAGATGGTCTGTGAGAGCAATTGCAAGAGGAAAGAGAGGAAAGAAATCTCAAGAGGAAAGCAATCGCAAGAGCAACCCTGTTTTCATTTTTAATTCATCAGACTCGAGGACTCGGGGACTGTCCGCGGACAGTCTGTGGCCCACCCGAGCCCTTATCGAACTCTTTGGCCAGTCCGTTAGTGCTTATCGGACTCCAGAGTCCGGTTCATTGCTGGACTCTAAGATTCGGGCCGGACAGTCCGCGGGCCGGGTTAGGTCCGATTACAGGCCTCCTCTAAACCCAAAACTCCTAAAATCCTAAATCCTAAACCCTAAAACCCTAAAACCCAAAAACCCTAAATCCTAAACCCAAAAACCCTCAAACACTAAAACCATAAACCCTAAAACCTAAACCCTAAACCTTAAACCCAAAACCGTACAACCTAAACCCAAAAACCTAAACCCTTAACCCAAAACCCTAAACCCCAAAAACCCTAAAACCCTAAACCCCAAAAACCATAAAACCCTAAACCCTAAACCCTAAACAATAAAACCCTAAACCCCTAAAACCCTAAAACACTAAATCCTAAACCCCTAAAACCCTAAAACTCAAACCCCAAAACTCAAACCCTAAATCTTAAACTCTAAACACAAAAACCTAAAACGTTAAACCCCTAAAACCCTAAACCTTAAACCGAAAACCCTAAACTCTAAACCCAAAAACCCCTAAAACTTAAACCCTAAATCCTAAACCCTAAACCCAAAAACATAAAACCTTACACCCCTAAAACCCTAAACCTTAAACCGTAAACCCTAAATCTTAAAGCCAAAAACCTAAAACCCTAAATCCCTAAACCCTAAAACCCTACCGAAAAACCAACCCTAAAACCCTAAAACCCCAAACCCAATAACCCTAAAACCTTAAAACCATAAGCCATAAACCCTAAACTCTAAAACCTAAACCCTAAACCCTAAAACCCTAAAACCCCAAACCCTAAAACCCTAAAACCTAAACCCTAAACCCTAAACCCTAAATCCTAAAACCCAAAACCCTAAACCCCTAAAACCCTAAACCCCTAAAACCCTAAAGCCCTAAACCCTAACCCTAAAACCCTAAAACCTTAATACACTAAACCCTAAAACTCTAAACCCCAAAAACCCTACAATAAAGAAACCCTAAAACCAAAAATCCTAAACACTAAAACCCTAAAACCCTAAACTCTAAGACCCTTGAACTGTAAAACCGTAAAATCGTAAACAATAAACGCTAAACCCAAAAACCCTAAAACCTTAAAACCCTAAGGCCTAAACTCTAAACCCATAAAACCCTAAAACCCTAAAACCCTAAACCCTAATCCTTAAAACCCTAAAACCCTAAACCCTAAAACCCTAGAACCTAAACCCTAAACCGTAAAACCGTAAAACCTTAAAATCCTAAAACCTAAAACCCTAAAACCCTAAACCCTAAACCCTAAAACCTAAACCCAAAACCCAAAACCCTAAAACGCTAAAACCTAAAACCCTAAAACGCTAAAACCCTATACCCCTAAAATCTTAAACCCTTAAACCCGAAAACTCTAAACACAAATACCCTAAACCCCAAAAACCCTAAACACTAAAACCCTAAACCGACACTCTAAAACCGTACACCCCTAAAACCCTAAAACCCCAAACCCTAAAATCCTAAAATCCCAAACCCTAAAACCCTAAAACCCTAAACCCAACCCTAAACCTAAAACCCAAAACCCCTAAAACCCTAAACCCCTAAAACCCTAAAACCCTAAACCCTAAACCCTAAAACCCTAAAACCTTAATACACTAAACCCTAAAACTCTAAACCCCAAAAACCTACAACAATGAAACCCTAAAACCAAAAATCCTAAACACTAAAACCCCAAAACCCTAAACCCTAAACTCTAAAACCCTTGAACTGTAAAATCGTAAAATCGTAAACAATAAACCCTAAACCCTAAGACCTTAAAACCCTAAGCCATAAACTCTAAACCCATAAAACCTACAACCCTAAACCCAAATCCCTAAAACCCTAAACCCTAAAACCCTAAAACCCTAGAACCTAAACCGTAAACCGTAAAACCCTAAAACCTTAAAACCCTAAAACCTAAAACCCTAAACCCTAAAACCTAAACCCTAAAACCCTAAAACCCTAAACCCTAAACCCAAAACCCTAAAACGCTAAAACACAAAACCCTAAAACGCTAAAACCCTATACCCCTAAAATCTTAAACCCGAAAACCCTAAACACAAATACCCTAAACCCCAAAAGCCCTAAACACTAAAACCCTAAACCTACACTCTAAAACCGTAAACCCCTAAAACCCTAAATCCTAAAACCCTAAAACCCCAAACCCTAAAACCCTAAACCCTAAACTCAAAAATCCTAAGATCTTAAACCCTAAAACCCTACCGTAAACCCTAATCCCTAAATCATATAACACTAAAACGTTAAAACCCTAGATCCTAAATCCTAAACTCTAAACCCTAAACCCTAAACCCTAAACCCTTAAAACCTTAAAACCCTAAAACCCAAAAACCCTAAACCCTAAATGCTAAAACCCAAAACCCAAAAACCATAAACGCCTAAAACCCTAAAACCCTAAAACCCTAAGTCGTAAAACCCTAAACCCTAAAACCCTAAACCGTAATACCAAAAACACTAAAACCCTAAACCCTAAAAACCTAAAACCCTAAACCCAAAACCTAATACACTAAACCCTAAAACTCTAAGCCCCAAAAACCCTAACCTCTAAACCCTAAAATCCAAAAACCCTAAAATCCTAAACCCTAAAACCCTAAACCCCTAAAACCCTAAACCCTAAACCCTAAACCGAAAAAACTAAACCTAAACCCTAAACCCTAAAACCCTAAAACCCTAAACCTTAAACCCTAAATCCCAAACACTAAACCCAAAAACCTAAAACCCTAAATACATAAACCCTAAAACCCTAGAATCCTAAACCAAAAACCCTAGTACCCTAAAACCCTAAAACCCTTATTCCTAGATCCTAAACCCAAAAACCGTAAAATCCTAAAACCCTAAAACCCTCAAATCCTAAAACCCTAAACCCTAAAACCCTAAAAACTAAAACTCTAAAAAGTAAACCCCAAAAACCTAAAACCCTAAAACCCTAAACTCTAAACCCTAAACCGAAAAACCTAAAACCCTAAACTCTAAACCCTAAACCCCTAAACCCTAAAACCCTAAAACCCTAAACCTTAAACCCTAAATTCCAAACACTAAACCCAAAACATTGAAACCCTAAATACCTAAACCCTAAAACCCTAAAATCCAAAACCATAAACCCTAGTACGCTAAAAGCCTAGAACCCTCAGCCCTAAACCCTAAACCCTAAAATCCTAAAACCCTAAAACCCTAAAACCTAAACCCTAAACCCCTAAAACTCTAAACCCTAAAACCCTAATCCCTAAACCCTAAAACCCTACCCTAAACCCTAAAACCCTAAAACCCTAAAACCCTAAACCCTAAACTCTAAAACCCTCAAACCCTAAACCCTAAAACCCTAAAACCCTAAACCCTAAACTCTAAAACCCTTAAACCCTAAACCCTACAACCATAAAACCTTAAAACCCTAAAACCTACAACCCTAAACCCTGAACCCTAAACCCAAAACCCAAAACCCAAAAACCCTAAACACTAAAACCCTAAAACCCTAAACCCTAAAACCCTAAAACCCCAAACCCTAAAACTCTAAACCCTTAAACCCAAAAACCAGAAACCCTAAAACCCTAAAACCCAAAACCCAAACCGTAAACCCTAAAACTCTAAACCCTAAACCCTAAAACCTAAACCCTAAACCGTAAACCCTAAACCCTAAAACCTTAAAACCATAAAACTCTAAAACCTAAAACCCAAAACCCTAAAACCCAAAACCCAAAACCCTAAAACCCCAAACCCTGAAACTCTAAGACTCTAAAACCCTATACCCCTAAAAGCCTAAACCCTAAAACCCTACAATCCTATATCCTAAAACCCCAAACCCTAAAACCCTAAACCTAAATTGTAAACCGTAAACCCCTAAAACCCTAAACCCCTAGAACCCTAAAACCCTAAGACCCTAAACCCTAAAACCCCAAAACCCTAAACCCGTAAAACCCTAAACCCTGAAACCCTGAAACCCTAAAACCCAAAAACCTTAAAACCCTAAAACACTAAACCCAAAACCATAATACCCTAAACACTAATACTCAAAACCAAAAACCCTAAACCTTTAAACCCGTAAACCTTAAAATCCTAAACCCTAAAACCCTAACACACTAAACCCTAAACCTTAAAACCCTAAAACACTAGAACAAAGACCCTAAAACCCTAAAACCCTAAACCCTAAACCCTAAAACCGTAAAACCCTTAAACCCTAAAATCCCAAACCCTAAAACCCTAAAAACCCTAAATCCGAAATCCAAAAACCTTAAAACCACAAAACCCTAAACCCTAAACCCTAAAACCCTAAAACCCAAACCCAAAAAGCCTAAAATCCTAAAACCTAAAACCCAAAAATCCTAATCCCTAAACCCATTAAACCACTAAATCCCTAAAACCCAAAATCTTAAACCCTCAACCCTAAACCGCAAACCCTAAACCCTAAAACCCCAAACCCAAAAACCCTAACACCCTAAACCCTAAACCCTAAATCCTAAAACCCAAAACCCTAAAACCCTAAACCCCTAAACCCTAAAACCCTAAACCCTAAAATCCGAAAACCCTAAAACACTAAAGCACTAAACCCTAAAACTCTAAACCCGAAAAACCCTACAACACTAAACCCCTAAACCCAAAGATCCAAAAAACCCTAATCCCTAAAACCGTAAAACCCTAAAACCTAAACCCTAAGACCCTAAAACCCTCAAACCCAAAAACCAAAAATCCTAAACACTAAAACCCTAAAACCCTAACCTCTAAACTCTAAAACCATTAAACCCTAAAACCATAAAACCGTAAACCGTAAACCCTAAACCCAAAGACCCTAAAACCTTAAAACCCTAGCCCTAAACTCTAAACCCATAAAACCCTAAAACCCTAAAATCCTAAACCCTAATCCCTAAAACCCTAAACCCTAATCCCTAAAACCCTAAAACCCTAAAACCTAAATCCTAAATCGTAAAACCCTACACGCTAAACCCTAAAATCGTATACCCCTAAACTCCTAAACCCTAAAACCCTAAAAGCCTAAACCCTAAAACACTAAAACCCTAAATCCCTAAAACCCTAAACCATAAACCCTAAACTCTAAACCGTAAACCCTAAACCCTAAAACCTTAAAACCCAAAAACCCTAAAACACTAGACCCTAAACCCTAAACCCTAAAAGCCTAAAACTTAGAACCCAAAACGCTAAAACCCTAAACCCCCTAAAACCCGATACCCCTAAAATCCTAAAACCTTAAACCCAAATACCCTAAACCCCAAAAACCCTAAACACTAAAACCCTAAACCTAAACCCTAAAACCGTAAACCCCTAAAACCCTAAACCCTAAAACCCCAAAATCCTAAAACCCCAAACCCTAAAACCCTAAAATCCTAAAATCCTAAAACCTAAGGCCCTACCGTAAACCCTAAAACCTGAAATCCCTAAACCTTATAAACCTAAAACGTTAAAACCCTAAACTCTCATAAACCCTAAACCCCTAAAACCCTAAAACCCCAAACCCTAAAACCTTAAAACCCAAAAACCATAAACCCTAAACCCCAAATCCTAAACGCTAAAACCCAAAACCCTATAACCCTAAACCCCTAAAACGCTAAACCCATAAAACCCTAAGCCGTAAAACCCTAAACCCAAAAACACTAAACCGTAAAACCTAAAACCCTAAAACCCTAAACCCTATACCCTAAACTCTATACCCTAAACCCTGAATCCCTTAAACCCTAAAACCCTAAACGCTAAATGCCTAAAACCCTAAAACCCTAATACCCTAAACCCAAAACCCTAATACACTAAACCCTAAACCTATAAACCCCAAAAACCCTAACCCCTAAACCCTAAAACCCTAATACCCTAAACCCTAAAACCCTAAAACCCTAAACCCTAAAACCCTAAACCCAAAACCGTAAAACCTTAAAACACTCAAACCCTAAAACCAAAAACCCTAAACACTAAAACCCTAAAACCTAAACTCTAAAACCCTTAAACCCTTAAATCCTAAACCCTAAAACCCTAAAACACTAAAACCCTAAAACCTAAAAGCCTAAATCCTAAGACCCAAAACAATAAAACCCTAAAACCCTAAACCGTAAACCCTAAAACCGTAAAACCCTAAGCCCTATAAGCTAAACCCTAAAACCCTAAGCCCCTAAAACCCTAAACCCTAAAACACTACCCTAAACCCTAAAATCTAAAACCCTAAGCCCTATAAGCTAAACCCAAAACCCTAAACCCTAAAACCTATAACCCTACAACCCTAAGACGCTAAAACCCTAAAACCCTACAACCCTAAACCTTAATCCCTAAGCAAAAAACTCTAAAAACCCTAAAAGCCAAAAAAGCCTAAAACCCTAAACCCTTAACCCTAAAACCCTAAACTTAAACCCTAAACCCAAAACCCTAAACCCAAAAACCTAAAACCCTAAATCCCTAAACCCTAAAACCCTAAAACCCTAAACCCTAAAGCCCTAAACCCCAAACGCTAAAACCCTAAAACCCTAAACCCAATAACCCTAAAACCTTAAAACCCTAAACACTAAACTCTAAACTCAAAACCCTAAACACTAAACCCCTAAAACCCTAAAATCCCAAACCCTAAAACCCTAAACCCTAAACCCTAAACCCTATACCCTAATCCCTAAAACCCAAAACTCTAAAACCCTAAACCCCTAAAACGCTAAAACCCTATACCCTAAAACCCCAAACTGTAAACCCTAAAACCCTAAACCCTAAACTCTAAACCCTAAACTCTAAACCCTAAACGCTAAATCCCTAAAACCCAAAAACCCTAAACCCCTGAAACCCTAAATCCCTAAAACGCTAAAACCCTAAACCCTTAAACCCTAAAACCCTAAAACCTCAAACCCTAACGTATGAACCCTAAAACCCTAAAACCCTAATCCCTAAAACCCTCAAACCCTAAACAAAATATCCTAAATACTAAAACCCTAAAACCTTAAAACCCTAAACCCTAAAACCCTAAAATCCAAAAACCTTAAAACCCTAAACCCTAAAACCTAAACTGTAAAACCCTAAACCCCTAAAACCCTAAACCCTAAAACCCTAGCCTAAACCCTAAAGCCTAAAACCCGAAACCCTAAACCCTAAAACTTTCAAACCATAAAACTCTAATCCCTAAACCATAATCCCTAAACCCTAAAACCTAAGCCCTAAACTCTAAACCCATAAAACCCTAAAACCTTGAACCCTAAACCCTACAACCCTAAAATCCTAAACTTTAAAAACCCTACAACCCTAAAACCCTAGAACCTAAACCCTAAACCCTAAAACCTAAAACCCTACACACTAAACCTTAAAAACGTATACCCCTAAAACCCTAAACCCTAAAACGCTAAACCCTAAAACCCTAAAATCCAAAACCCTAAACCCTAGACCCTAGACCCTAAAACCGTAAACCCCTAAAAGCCTAAACTCTAAACCCTAAAATCCTAAACCCTAAACCCTAAACCCTAATACCCTAAACACTGAAAACCTAAAACCCTAAAGCCTAAACGCTAAAACCCTAAAATCCTAAATCCATGAAACCCTAAACCCTAAACCTTAAACCCTAAACCCTAAAACCTAAACCGTAAAACCCTAAACCCCTAAAACCCTAAACCCTAAAACCCTACCCTAAACCCTAAAACCTAAACCGTAAAACCCTAAACCCCTAAAACCCTAAACCCTAAAACCCTACCCTAAACCCTAAAGCCTAAAACCCGAAACCCTAAACCCTAAAACTTTAAAACCATAAAACTCTAATCCCTAAACCATAAACCCTAAACCCTAAAACCTAAGCCCTAAACTCTAAACCCATAAAACCCTACAACCTTGAACCCTAAACCCTAAAACCCTAAAATCCTAAACTTTAAAACCCTACAACCCTAAAACCCTAGAACCTAAACCCTAAACCCTTAAACCCTACACACTAAACCTTAAAACCGTATACCCCTAAAACCCTAAACCCTAAAACCCTAAAACGCTAAACCCTAAAACCCTAAAACCCAAAACCCTAGACCCTAAAACCGTAAACCCCTAAAAGCCTAAACCCTAAACCCTAAACTCCTAAACCCTAAACCCTAAACCCTAAACCCTAATACCCTAAACACTGAAAACCTAAAACCCTAAACCCTAAACCCTAAAACCCTAAAATCCTAAATCCATGAAACCCTAAACCCAAAAATCCTAAAGTCGTAAAACCCTAAAACCCTTAACCCTAAACCCTAAAACCCTAAAACGCTAAACCCTAAAACACTAGACGCTTAACCCTAAACCTTAAACCCTAAACCCAAAAACCCTAAAATCCCAAAACCCTAAAACCCTCAACCCTAAACTCTAAAACCCTAAAACCCTAAACCCTAAAACCCTAAAACCTTAAAACCCTAAAACCTAAACTCTAAAACCCTAAAGTCCTAAAACCCCAAACACTAAAAACCCTAAACCCTAAAACCCTACCCAAAACCCTAAAACCCGAAACACTAACCCTAAAGCCTAAAACTCTAAAACCCTAAAACCCTAAAACCCGAAACACTAAACCCTAAAGCCTAAAACTCTAAAACCCCAAAACCCTAAACCCTAAATCCTAAAACCCTATAACCGTAAAACCCTAAACCCTAAAACCCTAAACCATGAAACCCTAAACTCTAAAACCCTAAATCCTAGAACCCTAAACCCTAAAACCCTAAACTAAACAAAGTGGACAAACCGGACCAACTGGACAAACTGGACAAACTAAACAAAGTGGACAAACTGGACCAGCTGGACAAATTGGACAAATTTGACAATCTCGAACAGCTCGACAAACTTAACAAAATAGACAAACAAGACAAATTGAACAAACTTGACAAAAATGGAAAAACTGGTCAAACTGGACGAATAGGACAAAGTGGACAAACTGTATGAATTGGACAAAGTGGACAAACTAAACAAAGTGGATAAACAGGACAAACTAGACAAATTAGACGAATTGGATGAATTGGAAAAATTTGTCAAAGTGGACAAACAGGACAAAGTTGATGAATCATACAAAGTGGACTAACTAGAAAAAACTAGTCAAACTGGACAAACATGATGAACTAGACTAATTAAATAAACTGGGGAAACTGGACAAATTTGAGCAACTGGACCAACTGTACAAACTGGACAAACTGGACCAACAGGACAAACTAGACAAACTGGACAAACTACACAAATTAGACAAAGTGGACCAACTGGACAAATTGGACAAATATGACAATTTCGAACAGCTCGACAAACTTAACAAACTAGACAAACAGGACAAACTGAACAAACTTGACAAAATGAAAAAACTAGTCAAACTGGACGAACAGGACAAAGAGGACAAACTGTACGAATTGGACAAAGTGGACAAATTGGAAAAACTAATCAAACTAGACGAACAGGACAAACTGGGCCAATTGAACATTGTGGAGAAACTGGAAAACGTAGTTAAACTGTACGAACAGGACAAAGTGGACAAACTATACGAATTGGACAAAGTGGACAAAGTGGACATAATGGACAAAGTGGACAAACTGGGTAAAGTAGACGAAGTTAACAAACAAGACAAACTGGACAAATTGATCAAAGTGGACAAAGTGGACAAACTGAACAAACTGGACAAAGGGCAAATTGGACCAACTCGACAAGGTAGACAAACTTGACCAACTAGACAAGCTAGACGAATTGGACAAATTAGATAAACTAGTCAAACTAGACAAATTGGACAAACTGAACCATCTAGAAAAACTTGACAAACTAGAGAAACTGGACAAAGTGCGCAAAGTAAGCAAACTGGACGAAGTGGACAAAGTGGACGAATTGGAAAAATTGAAGAAACATGACAAAGTGGACGAACTGTACAAAGTGGGCAAATAGGAAAAAGTGGATAAAGTGGACTAACTGGATGAATTAGATAAACTTGCGAAATTGGACAAACTGGACCAACTTGACAAACTAGATAAACTGGACAAAGTGGACAAAATGGATGAACAGGACAAAGTGGACAATTAAAAGTGGACAAACTAGAACGAACATGACCAACATGACGAATTGGAGCTTCTTTTTGCACCAGAAACAACTTTATCTTCTTTTGATAAGTTTGGCAGCATACTCCCACCAAAAGAGCAACACCATGACAAAACAACTTTATATATTTTTCAACTAAGCATCATGACAAGATGGGATGCATTAAGGCTTCCTATTGACTTGATTGAACATTATGTATATTTTTTTTTCAGCAATGAAGACATCTTTTAGCAACTTTTCTTCTCAGTACAACATCTAGCAATATACCCCCACCGAAAGAGATGATTCCACTAGCTCTGATACCGAAAAGAACAGGATCTACAATGACAGGATCAATTTTCATCTGGATCATATTAGAGTCCCAATCATGGACATTTTTCTTCTTAGGAAGATATTCTTCTAAGATTTGCTTGATTTTTTCTTCAAAATTGACGGATTCAACAGAGACATCCATCGGCTCGGGAGATTTTTCAAGAGCAATTTCTTTGGCAATCTTTTTGGCCAAGATATCAGCCATGACCATTTCATTCTCAAAAGGCTTTTATTCAGGAATAGGAATTTCTTCTTTAACAGGAGGAGAGATTTGATACAGGATTCTCTCATAAGTATCATTTTCAATTTTTGGCCACCATTTTTGATAAAAAGTATGGTACAAACACGGAAGATTGAAAAAGTTCTTTTATACTTCAAACTTCCACTGGAGAATGTATGAAATATGGAACTTTTCAAAGAAGCGAAGAATATTAAATGCTTCACAAGGAACTTTTTCTTCTACTTCATAGAACTTAATAAATAAATAATGAAAATTAGCTGGGAGAATCTTCTGAGACGCACCAAAATAAGACCACCAATTAAAGAGAAACCATGAAGGAACACTGCGGTGGATAGGCATGATATCAGGACTTTCCTCTTTAAATCTGATGAACCAGGAATGACTATACTGGCGATTTTGCCACATCAAAGCAAATTTCCAGGCATCAATATAGTCCCAATAATTAAAGAACGCAGTCGAATTGTATAATTGGACTAATTTTGTCATGTATAAGGGACCATCCCAATCTTCCTCAGTAAGGATTTTGAGAATAGTGAACTTTGAGTAGGTGATAATACCATTTGCATTCTTATTATGGAAGATGAGGACACTTTTCGTCTGATGTAAAATATTGAGATACCAATCTCTGGTTTTCCTTTTATCAGGGGAATAATAATGAAGCCCCTTACCAAAGAGAAAATAAACATTATCTTTTACAGATCTTTCTTCCATAAGACAATCTGAAGTAAAAAGAAATCTGCTACCGGTGTAAAGATATAATTCTGATTGACTTGGGTCTTTTGTTGGAGTAAAACCCTTTTGGCTTTCTTCTTGATCTGCCAATTTCTCTTGCCCTTTTTTCTGCATGAACGGGGAACAGCTACTTGCCATTTTGTCGTCCCTGAAGAAATTCTCTAGTAAGAAAGTCAGGGAGAGTTAGAATTTCCATTAATAAATTCAATTTTAAATTCAAAAACTGAGAAAATGGCTTGCCATCTAGCAAATATTTGCTTAGAAACAAGATTTTTGACATCTTTTCTAGAATTTCTTTTGCTGCCTTAGCATCAACTCTAATAAAAAATTCTTTGTTTAATAAATTATGTTGGAATTTCGTCACACAAATAACTATGGCAAGAACTTCCTTTTTGATGGTTGAATATTTCTTTTGTGCCTCATTCTATAATCCAGAATTAAATCTTATTAATTCTTCTTTTGAGTCTTTTTGTTGTAAGAGGATTCCACCATATCCGACATCAGAAGCATTAGTTTGAACTGTTTTGAAAGCTTCTGGATCAGATAAACATCTACAAGGAAGATGTTTAACTATTTCTTTAATATTTTTTACTGCATTAGTGTAATGGATAGTCCACTCTTTAGGATTTTTCTTTAACCTTTCCTGGAGAAGTTTTCTATCTTTTGCCAAATCTTTATAGAAAAATCTAACATAATTTAGACATCCAAGAAATCTTTGTACCATATTTTTATCCTTAATTTCATCTGGAAATTTATCAGCAAATTAAATAACTCTATTAGTTGGAGTTATTTTTCTGTTTTGGATCTCAAATCCTAAGAACCTAATTTTTTGCTGAAAGAGATTCATTTTTCTTTTAGATAAAGCCAATCCATTTTCTTTTATGACTCTTTTGAAAATACCCAAGTGTTTCCAATGTTCTATCACAGATTATGAGAAGATAAGAATATCATCGATGTAAACAATGGCAAACTGGGTGTAAGACGAGAAGATAATATTTTGAAATTCAGACGGAGCATTTTTCAATCCGAAAGGTATAACATTCCATTCATAATACCCCATTGGAACAATGAATACAGTTTTATATTTATCTTCTTCTTTTATCTGGATCTGCCAAAATCCTGATTTTAACTCAAATTTTGAGAATACTTTGGCATTGTTTAACCTATTAAGCAAGTCCTGGGTATTAGGTAATGGATACCTAATAGACTGTAAGACTTTGTTTAAAGGTTTATAATTTATTACTAATCTTGGAACTCCTCTTTCGATTTCAGCGGCCTTTTCAACATAAAATGCCGTACAACTCCAAGGGGATTTGTTTTTTCTAATTAATCCTTTCTTCAGAAGATCATTGATTTCCTCTTGGCAAAGTTTTAAATGAGCAGCATCCATTTGGGATGGATGAGCTTTAGTAGGAATATCTTTTTCATTAAAATCTTTTGCATATGGTAATCCTACTATATGTCTTTTTCTATTCCAAAAGGCTGATGGTAATTCAAAACAGCATTCTTCTTCAATCTGTTTTGTGGATTCTTCTAATTTTGTTTTAAATTCTTTTTTCTCTAATTCTTTTTGCTATTTGGACAGATTTAATTTCATTTTTAAACCTTTTACATAATCTTCTTTGTTGGAAATGATTTGATTTATTCTTTAGATTTTTGTTTCACAGGGGTCATCAATAAAGTCAGGATTTATATCTACCCCTTTAATTTTTGTAGAAATTCCTTTGTGTTCACTGAGAAAGGTTGGATTAGAAGGATAAACGGGGATCCAAGAAGTACTTCATTAACAATATCTCCTGAAATAATGAAGGGTGTAGTAACACAAACTCCTTGGAAACAAACATGGACATTGGAAATTTTTCTTTCTATTGCCATACTGGTACCATTTGATGCTATCACAAATTGCTTAGATTCATCTATGACTTCAATTGGGACAACACCTAATCTGATAACATTTAGATCAGCTCCAGTATCAACAATAGCATTGACTATTTTCTCAAAAAAATTTATCTTTATTTTAACTTGAATCTCCATTGTTGATAAATACATTTTGTTGGGATAACAAAAGTAGAGATTTTGCTAATTTCTCCTTTAATTCTTTGGACAAATTTTTCTTTATCATATTTTTCAATAGCACCATCATTTTCCAACCAAGTTAACATTTCATCAAGCTCATTTTGTTTTTTGGTTAACTCTATTCTTAATTCACGGAGTTCTCTTTTTTGATCATTTAATTCTCTTTGTAAATCTGAGAGAGTTAAGAGTTTATTTATAATATGAATTTTTTCTGCTTTATTCATAAGGTCAATCATGGAATAGGTTGGTGTGTGAAATGTTTCTTTCTCTTTTGTCCTTTTTGGATAATATGGTGCTTTATCACCATTTTCATCTTCTTCAAAGGAAATTTTCGGTTGTAAACTTTCTCCTTCTTCTCCTCCCCCCAATTTTGAAATTTGATTTAAAAATTGAACTTTTTTCTCCCCGATCGGGTATGTTATCAAGCATTTCTAGAAGTAATTTTTGAGGGGCTGTGAGGACACGGATATGGATACCAAGATCTTCATCAGATGGTATCGACCATTCTCCATCAGATTCTTCATCATCTGAATGACATGTACATGATTAGAATTGTTTGATGAGCTGAACCTGGGGACTATTTTCTTCAATATCAGTTGATGAATCAGATTCATATTCTTCTTCTTCTTCTGAGGAACTTGAACCAGATTGTTCTTTTCCAGTATTTTCCTCTTCATTTTTGTTATTGATTTTTCTAAGTTTCTTTTTAGAGGAATTTTCTTTTTCAAAGCATTTATTTGAATAATAACCCTTTTTCCCGCAAGTATAACAAGTTGGAACTTTTTCTTTTATGTATTTCTTTTTGAAATATTTCCTAGATTTTCTTTTGAATGGGATGAGTTCATCGGATTTTCTCTGATTTTTATATCTTTTAGGTTTATATTTTCTTATCATTTTGTTTCTTCTATCTGGAGTAAATCTAGAACGCGAGGGTTTTCTCTTTGATTCAGGTGTTTGATCTAAACCAAACTGGAAACAAAAATCTCCTCATTCTTTATCTCCGGAGTATTTTCTCATTTTTTCAGCTTGTTTACTAATCTTTGAATCAATGCAAAGAGTCATGCAAACTTTGTTAATTCTTTGTATAATTCCTCCGAACGTCAGCATACTGTAATTAATAGTACCATGCATTTCTTCTCTCAAGGAATTACGCACCTTTTCAGCAAATAAGGGTGGTAATCCTGAAATAAATCTTTCTTTCCAAATATCGGAATTGCAATCATTGAGTTGGTAAACTTTAGATAGGAATACATCTCTATACCAACGAAATTCTCCTAAGTTTCTACACTTTAAACGATGTAACTGTTGTCGATTTTTCTCCTTGATAAGAGCAATTCCTCTGGTGAATTCATTGAGGATGCATCGAAGCAAGACACTGACACAATCAGATTGAGTTTCCCAATTATCAGGGATTTGACTAGTACCAGCTTCAAGCTTAATATTGGGGTCTACTAAGTTGTCTGTGGTTTTGTCTCTGTAAAGGATTCTTCCGAATTTATCCATCTTGACAACATTTTCTATTTCAAATCTTTGGCCTCCAGTTAATCTATAATTCCAACATCCTCTTAATATTCCATTGAAAGAGGTGGTTATCATGAGAAAGATATTTCTTGGAGTATTTCCTCTGACTTCACAGGCATTACAGTATATTAACATACTGTGAACCATTTGAACGATTTGATATTCTATTAATCCATCTAAGTTCCATTCATATAGAGAATTTCCTGAATAAGTTAATTCTGAGGTGTAAGTGTATGGAGCCTCTTCGAGTTGTAGATCAACAGGGGTTGGTTTAGGATAATAATTCTTTGTCTCTGGGAGTTTGACCTGGGGATTCCATTTCTTTAGACGATTTATTAATAAATTTTCTCAAGCAGAGACTCTTAGGATGCTAAATCCTTTTCCTCCCATATTGAGGCTTTCCATCCTATTGGATAATTCCTTTTGCATTTCGTCTGTCATTTTGAATGGTCATTCTTGCAAAAAAATCCCTTTAGGTAATTGTCTGGGAACATATACTGCATTGGCAGAGCTTTCTTCTAATTTTTCTTCTTTATCTTTATTGAATTCGGGTTTTGATTTGATTGTTTTTTCTATCCGATCTGTTTGTTCTCCAATGGTTAATAAACATAGATTGGTGTAATTGTTTTGTTCAATTATATCTCCAATACCTATACCTATGTCTCTAGCATTTGGGTCTGGTTTTGATTTGTAAATAGATGCATTTTTTACAGGCATGGCATAATTCTTGGTTTCTGTATTAGGGACAGAAATATCAAGTTTCTTCCAAGGTGGGTGAGATTTATGAACTTCTTTTCCTGCAGTGTCTTTCCAGGTTCTTGTTGTTTTTCCTATAACTCTTATTTGTTTTAGGCTTTGAGTTTCTTCTTTTTTTATTTTCCCTTTTTTAAAATATTCCAAGAACCAGTCAAAGAAAGGTATATTTCTTTCTTCTTCCTCCATTTGGAAATACCATAATTCTCTCATCTTATCCTTTTCTTCTGTGTTAAACCTTTTAAAGAACCAATCTTTTAAAGGATGATTTTTCAAATTTTCTCAAAGATATGGTTTATCAATTTCAAATTTTTTGACAGGTATTTCTTCTGCCTTTTGAATGCTAATCATTCTTATGGCTCCTTGGAGAAAATCACTTTCACTTGGGTTGTAAGTTTTTTCTGACGAAGTTCTTTTATACACAGGGTGTTCAATTCCACTTTCTTTGTTTCTAAAAACCTTTTGGTCCATTTCTTCTTTTTTACTACTCCTTTGGTCATTATCTATTTCTTCTAATTTAAAACTTTTTTTCCTTTCGTGTAACCAGCGAAACTTCTCCTAGTTTTTTCCATTTTTCTCCTAAAATTGATTTCAACATTACCATTTGGTAATTTGACTATGCTTTGTAAATCATCTGTTATTTCATTTACTCTTGGAGTGACGTCTTCTATCTGCCAATTTCCAGGGAGGACAACTTCTTCCCAACTGATGACTTTTGGGATAAACACATTATTTTTAAAGTTTGTTTCCATGAGAACTGTAGTTTTTTCTTTATCAACCTTATCTCTATAGGCTATCATGGGAAAAAAATGATCATAGATTTGTAGAACACACGATAAACTATAGCAAAAGGTTTACTTCTTGGACTCATCTTTAATCCTTTACTTTGGAATCCAATGGTTGCACAATCAAGAACATCATCATCATGAGCATCAATTGTGATATTAGGAAAATAGTTAAAATAAACAGGTCCATGACAGGGCTTGATTCAAACATAGCATAAAGAGAATCATCAAACTCATCACGTCTCTGATCTCGCACATAAGCACACACAGAAACATTTAATCCTAATCGAAACAGAGGTTTGATTCCTACCTGAATTTATCCTATGTGCAGGTAGTTGTATTTGGTTCTGATTTGTTCAATAATTCTTCTTTCAAGAACTTTAATTGTCTATTTTCCTTTAGAGAGAGAAACAGTTTTTTCAACAGTTTTAATGTGGTAATCATTTTGTTCTTTAAATGTGTCATTACTATATATATTTCTGTTACGGGCAAGGCTGGCAACTTCCAATTGGATATTGCTTGGTCAAAATTTTCATATATCATTTCTTCTGAATTTTTTATTTTTTCTGAATTTTCTTTTTAAAGCTATTACGGGGAAAACTAGTTAAAGCAGACTAGTAGGATGAAGATGACGTATAAGACATATTAGAAGGATGATGAAATAATTTAAACCAATTCTTAAAAAGTTTTGTTTTTCCCTTAGAATTTTCCATCTTTGTAGCTTGTAAGAAACAGAAAGAGTTCTGTTAACGATTTACAGCCCTTAATGCCTTATCAAGGCCAGAAGCGGGACTTACAACACGACCACACTCTTTGGAAGATAAACGAGGTATAGAAGTGGAGAATAAGAAGGAAAATAAAAACTCTAAAGAAAATTGGATAGATCAACTGGGTTAAAAAACTTCAGATCCTGGATAATAAATTTAATTCATCTAATTAATTTTTTTTAGCACAAATTTAAATACGAGATAATAATTCTAATTCTTCATTCAGACTATTACAATATTCTCTTATTTGATTACACAAGCGTACTAGCATAGATCTTCTAATAGTATGTATGTGGATAACAAGATATCTTCCTGCAGCTATATTTTCATCAATTTGTCTGATAGCATTTTCTAATCTTCTAAGCTGGTTTTCACGTCGTCTGAGATCACGCAATAATCGTCTCTCCTAACAGAACGAGGAGGCATCTCAGAAGGCCATAACTTGCAGTTTAGATTTAGTCCTGAAAACTTCTAATTTATTACGGCATAGGCTCGAACCAAGATAATCCTTCTTATTTCATGTTGATGATGTTGTGGGTTATTCTTATGAGGACAAGTTTGCAAATGTCTTCTTATGATCTCAATGGCTCGCTCTATTTTTCTTAGTCTTCGAACATCATCATAATACTTCTTAAGCAAAGCAAGATGGATATACATATTCTAAAAGAAACAGCATGATTAGAAAACAACAAGCATATAATATCAAACTTATAAAAACTTAATTACTTACAAACTGAGAATAGAACTCTGAATACAAGCTTTTCAGCACACTCCAAACTTCAAGCTCACACTTACGCTTAGACTCTGAACTTTTATTTTTCTATTTCTAACATTCTACCTTCCAAACTTTTTTTTTTCGATGCCCACATAAGCTCCTTATATTGATGGAGCAGATACAAAAGAACACACTCTCATCTGACCATGAGAGGACAGCACATAAAATAAAACAGTAAAAAGATTGTCTATCGACACAAGCCTCCAAACAGCTTTACAAAATGAGATTCCCACTTTGGGGCTAAGGTACAATAAGTGGAGCTTCTTTTTGCACAAGAAACAACTTTATTTTCTTTTGATAAGTCTGGTAGCATACCCCCACCAAAAGAGCAGCACCATGACAAAACAACTTTATCTATTTTTCAATTAAGCATCATGACAAGATGGGATGCACTAAGGCTTCCTATTGACTTGATTGGACATTATGTATATTTTCTACTCAGCAATGAAGACATCTTTAGTAATTTCTTATCAGCACAACATCTAGCAATATACCCCCACCGAAAGAGATGATTCCACTGGCTCTGTTACCAAAAAGAAATCCTAAAGTTGTCTAGAATAATAGAAATTGAAAAATAAAAGTTCAAAGTCTAAGTGTAAGTGTGAGCTTGAAGTTTGGAGTGTGCTGAAAAGCTTGTATTCAGAGTTCTATTCTCAGTTTGTAAGTAATAAAGCTTTTATGAGTTTGATAATATAAGTTTGTTACATGTTGTTTCTTTTGCTAGAATATGTCTATTCGTCTTGCTCTGCTTAAGAGGTACTATGATGATGTTCGATTATTAAGAAAAATTGAAATCTTATTAGACTATATAAGAAGACATTTGCAAACCTGCACCCACAGAAATAATCCTCGCCATCATGAGTTTGAAAGAAGAAGGATTGTTTTAATGCGCTCTTATGCTGTATTCCAACTAGATAAATTTCGAACCAAATCAAAATTACAAGCTGTGGCCTTCTGAGATGCCTCCTCGTTCTGTTAGGAGTGAAGAATTATTGCGTAATCTCAGACGATGTGAAAACCAGCTTAGAAGATTAGAAAATGCTATCAGACAAATTGATGAAAATATAGCCGCAGGACAATATATTAGTATCCGACTTCAAACTATTAGGAGATCTGGATTAGTATCCTTGTGTAATCGTATAAGAGAATATTGTAACCATCTCCATGAAGAATTAAAATTATTATCTCGTACTTAAATCCGTCTAGTTTGCGATGTTCACCCAATTTGTCCAGTTGGTCCAAAGTGGACGAACTGGATAAACTAGACAAACTGGACGAACAGGACAAAGTGGACAAACTGAACGAATTGGAAAAGGTAGACAAATTTGTTAAAGTGGACAAACAGGACAAAGTTGACGAACTATACAAAGTGGACAAAATGGAAAAGCTACTCAATTTGGACGAACATGAAAAATTAGACCAACTGAACAAAGTTGCTAAACTAGAAATACTACTTAAACTGGACAAATAGGAAAAAATGGACAAACTGTACGAATTGAACAAAGTGGACAAACTGGACATATTGGACAAACTAGGTAAAGTAGACGAAGTTGACAAACATGACAAACTGCACAAACTGGACAAACTAGACAAATTGTACAAACTGGACAAACTGCACAAATTGGCTAAATTGGACCAACTCGACAAAGTAGACAAACTTGACCAACTCGACAAACTAGACGAATTGGACAAATTAGATAAATTGTTCATCCAATTTGACGAGTTTGTTCAGTTGGTCATGTACGTTCTAGTTTGTCCACTTTTTAATTGTTGTCATGTTCGTCCATTTTGTCCACTTTGTTCACTTGGTCCAGTTTATCTAATTTATCAAGTTTGTCCAGTTGGTCCAGTTTGTCCAATTTCGCCAGTTTATCTAATTTGTCCAGTTAGTCCACTTTATCCACTTTTTCCTATTTGCCCACTTTGTACAGCTCGTCCACTTTGTCATGTTTGTCCAATTTTTCCAATTCGTCCACTTTGTCCACTTCGTCCAGTTTGTCCACTTTGTCATGTTTAAACCCTAAACCCTAAGCTCTGATACCATGCTAAAGCAAAAGAATTAATGAAAAAGAAGATTTGAATGGACTGAACAAGTTGGAACATTTTCTTTTATATATTTCTTTTTGAAATATTTTCTAGATTTTCTTTCGAATGGATTGAACTCATCGGATTTTCTCTGTTTTGTATATCTTCCGGGTTTATATTTTCTTACCATTTTGTTTCTTCTATCCCGAGTAAATCTAGAACGCGAAGGTTTTATCTTTGATTCAGGTGTTTGGTCTAAACCAAACTGGAAACAAAAATCTCCTAATTCTTTATTTCCAGAATATTTTCTCATTTTTTCAGCTTGTTTACTGATCTTTAAATCAGTACAAAGATTCATGCTAACTTTGTTAATTCTTTGTATAAATTCCTCCGAACGTCAGCAAACTGTAATTAATAGTACCATGCATTTCTTCTCTCAAGGAATTACGCACATTTTCAGCAAATAAGGGTGGTAATCCTGAAATAAATCTTTCTTTCCAAATATCTGAATTACAATCATTGAGTTGGTAGACTTTTGATAAGAATACATCTCTATACCAACGAAATTCTCCTAAATTTCTACATCTCAAACGATGTAATTGTTGTCTATTTTTCTCCATAATTAGAGCAATTCCTCCAGTGAATTCATTGAGGATACATAGAAGCAAGACACTGACACAATCAGATTGAGTTTCCCAATTATCAGGGATTTGACTAGTACCTGCTTCAAGCTTAATATTGGGGTCTACTAAGTTGTCTGTGGTTTTGTCTCTGTAAAGGATTCTTCCGAATTTATCCATCTTGACAACATTTTCTATTTCAAATCTTTGGCCTCCAGTTAATCTATAATTCCAACATCCTCTTAATATTCCATTGAAAGAGGTGGTTATCATGAGAAAGATATTTCTTGGAGTATTTCCTCTGACTTCACAGGCATTACAGTATATTAACATACTGTGAACCATTTGAACGATTTGATATTCTGTTAATCCATCTAAGTTCCATTCATATAGAGAATTTCCTGAATAAGTTAATTCTGAGGTGTAAGTGTATGGAGCCTCTTCGAGTTGTAGATCAACAGGGGTTGGTTTAGGATAATAATTCTTTGTCTCTGTGAATTTGACCTGGGGATTCCATTTCTTTAGACGATTTATTAATAAATTTTCTCAAGCAGAGACTCTTAGGATGCTAAATCCTTTTCCTCCCATATTGAGGCTTTCCATCCTATTGGATAATTCCTTTTGCATTTCGTCTGTCATTTTGAATGGTCATTCTTGCAAAAAAATCCCTTTAGGTAATTGTCTGGGAACATATACTGCATTGGCAGAGCTTTCTTCTTAATAAGAATTTGTGTGACAAAATTCCAACATGATTTATTGAACAAAGAATTTCTGATCAGAGTTGATGCTAAGGCAGCAAAAGAAATTCTTGAAAAAAGATGTCAAAAATCTTGTCTCTAAGCAAATATTTGCTAGATGGCAAACCATTTTATCAGTTTTTGAATTTAAAATTGAATTTATTAATGGAAATTCTAACTCTCTCCCTGATTTTCTTACTAGAGAATTTCTTCAGGGACGATAAAATGGCAAGTAGCTCTTCCCCATTCATGAAGAAAAAAGGGCAAGAGAATTTGGCAAATCAAGAAGAAAGCCAAAAGGGTTTTACTCCAACAAAAGACCCAAGTTAATCAGAATTATATCTTTACACCGGTAACAGAATTCTTGTTACTTTAGATTGTCTTATGGAAGAAAGATCTTTAGAAGATAATATTTATTTTCTCTTTAGCAAGGGGCTTCATTATTATTCCCCTGATAAAAGAAAAACCAGAGATTGGTATCTCAATATATTTTACATCAGACGAAAAGTGTCTTCATCTTCCACAATAAGAATGCAAATGGTATCATCACTCACCGCACCAATATTTGTAGAAATTCCTTTTGTTGTTACAGAAAAGGGTTGGATTTGAAGAATAAATGGAGATCCGAGGAGTACATCATTAACAATATCTTTTGAAATAATAAAGGGTGAAGTAACACAGACTCCTTTCATGCAAACATGAACATTTGGGATTTTTCTTTCTGTGGAAATCGTCGTTCCATTAGCAGCTGAAACAAATTGTTTTGATTCACTCGTAAATTCAATAGGAATGATTCCAAGTCTGATAACATTTAAATCTGCTCCAGTGTCAATTATGGCATTGACAATCTTCTCAAAGTTTTTTATTTTTATTTTTACCTGAACTCTAGAGATTTTGCTAATTTCTCCTTTAATTCTTTGGACAAATTTTTCTTCATCATATTTTTCAATAGCACCATCATTTTCTAACCAAGTTAACCTTTCATCAAGCTCATTTTGTTTTTTTGTTAACTCAATCCTTAATTCACGAAGTTCTCTCTTCTGATCATTTAATTCTCTTTGTAAATCTGAGAGAGTTAAGGGTTTATTTATAGTATGAATTTTTTTCTGCTCTATTCATAAGGTCAATCATGGAATAGGTTTGTAATGACCCGACCCGATTTTTCAGAGTTTTAGGGTCTTGGTAGCAGTGGGGTGAGTGTGGGTCCTGGTTTGCCCGATTTTGAGTTCGGAGACTCAGATGACAATTTGGTAATTTTGAATTATTAAACACTCTGTCATAATTAAAAGTTTGAAAATAACATGTTTTCCCCCGACGTTTGTCATTTGATTTCTTCGGGCTTTTAAACTATTTTTTGAAATTTGAGATTTTTAATTAGTAGAAAAAAAAAGAAAAAAAAAAAGAGAAGTAGAAACCCTAAAACCCCAACCCTTTAAACCCCCCTTTTCCGCGCAGCACTGTAGCACGCGGTTATAGTGCTGCCGCTGCTTCTCTCTCTCCCATCTCTCTTTCTCTCCCTCTCACCTTCCTCTCTTCCTAACCCTAACCCTAATCTCTCTCCCCTCTTTCCCCTCCCTCAAGTTGCCGCCGCCGCTGCCGCTCTCTCTCTTTCTCCCCCTTTCTCTCGGCCTCTCCCCTCCCATTCCTGCCGATGATTTGGCCTCCTTCTCCAGCACCTCCATCTCGTCCGAGCAGCCCCAGTTCCGTTGCCGGCACTCAGCACTCTCGCCGCCGTTAGATCTTCGGCCCAATCGCAGGTACTTCTTTTTCTTTCCTTCTCTCTTCTCCGATTTTCCCTCTTTTCCTTTCTTTTCCTCCCCTTTCATTTCTTTTCCTTCATTTTCTTTCTTTTTCCCTGTTTGGTGGGGTTACTGAGCCAACTCAGCCGAGTCACCTAGTTGACTCAGCTGGGTTTAGTTCGGCCCAGTCCAGCCTAGCTAGGCCCAGACCCAACTCAGCCAATCTGGCCCACTTCCAATTGGCTCGGCCCGTTTTAGGCCCGGTCCAATTCGGCCCAGCTTTGGTCCCGGCCCATCTTAAAGTCCAATTTTCAGATCCGGCCCATTTTAGATCTAGTTTTCAGTTTCAGGCCCACTTCAGTTCGGTTTGGACCCGACTCGCTTTCGGGCCCGTTTGTAGTCCAGACATAGTTTGATCTATTTTGTTCAGTTACTTATCCTTGTGTTCTCGTTTTAACAGATTGAACCCCTTCAACCCTCGGACTCGTTTTCTCGCATTGGATTTCAAGCACACACAGAGGTGAGGGAACTCATCACCTCTTTTAGCATGCACCTATGCATATTATTACTCTATCAGATGTGTCGGTACAAAATGCGGCGAATGGGGTCCCTCGGTATTATAAGCCACTCGGCAAGGGAACTGTTGATACCATTATGTGGCGGGGGTCTTATCCGGGTGTATTTGTACCCATTGCTCATGGAGCATCTATGAATGGTTTATCAGATGTAATGACTTGTTGATGGTATGATAACATGATTGGTTGACGTGTGATAACTTGCCATGTATGTGATTAATAGTTTAATCAACATGCTTTAGAATTGCGTGCAGTAGATAGTAGATGATACCACTTTCTATGCTCGTATGGAACATGCCATGATTGATACCATATCTGAATGTTAATGTGTAGCATGTGATAGATGATGATATATATACTTAATTATGTTGCGATATGCCATATTGACGGTATGCGTAGAGATAATTTTGTATGCATGTAGCTAGTGTAAATGGAATGTCGGTGGGGGCATGTGTACTAGGCAATATCAGGATTTAGAGACTCCCCCCCTAGCTTGCAGGTGGTTAGGGTTGAGAGGTTATGAGAAACCATACTAGGAAACGTAGTTTGGTTATGGATCAATAGATGACGGAGGTGTTCCCCCTACTAGGGGTTGAGCTGTTAGGCCTACCGTTAGTGGTCTTCAGACATGCTTGTGGGTGAGTCGTCGTCTGGGTTAGAGAACGAGGTGCCCAGGAGTCTCAGTCGGGACCAGTGGTGAGGCAGTCATGGAATCTTTAGGGAAGCCATTGGGTTGGGTATTGGTTGACCCTAGGCAGACTTGGAGCACCTGGTTGTTACGCTACCCGAGTACGTGGCGGATGAGACGTCCCCAGTGGTCTAATGGGTTGAGTGGTTCGCCCTCGTGAAGACCAGAGGGTGGGATGTTGACTTGTGATCCTCGAATGACCGAGTAGGCTGAGGAGGTGCTCGCCTGGTCATTGGTCGAGGGATGATGCGATGAGGGACAGCTCCCGCCAGTATGCCTTGTGGTCCCTGGATGACCGGATAGGCTGAGGAGGTGCTCGCCTAGGTCGAGGGACAAAGCGGTGAGGGACAGCTCCCGCTGGCATAGTTTGTGACCCCTAGATGACCCGGTAGGTTGAGGAGGTGCTCGTCTAGGTCGAGGGACGGAGTGGTGAGGGACAGCTCCCACTAGCATAGTTTGTGATCCCTAGATGACCGAGTAGGCTGAGGAGGTGCTTGCTAGGTCGAGGGATGATGCGGTGAGGGACAGCTCCCGCTGGTATGGTTTGTGATTAGTACGTGGAGGATGAGACGTCCCCAGTGGTCTAATGGGTTGAGTGGTTCGCCCGCGTGGAGACCAGAGGGTGGGATGTTGACTTCTGATCCTCGAATGACCGAGTAGGCTGAGGAGGTACTCGCCTGGTCATTGGTCGAGAGATGATGCGGTGAGGGACAGCTCCCACCAGTATGCCTTGTGGTCCTCGGATGACCGGATAGGCTGATGAGGTGCTCGCCTGAGTCGAGGGACGGAGCGGTAAGGGACAGCTCCCGCTGGCATAGTTTATGATCCCTAGATGACTGAGTAGGCTGAGGATGTGCTCACCCGCTCATTGGTCGAGGGATGATGTGATGCGATGAGATATTCCAGGCTAGGACACCTGTAAGGTGGGGACAACCTGCTATGTGATGTGATGAGATGTTCCACGCTAGGACACCTGTATGATGGGGACAGCCTGTGGTGTGATGTGGTAGTGAGTTTACCCGTGGTTATGACTTTGGAGTCCATTGTTGAGACTTATGTTGTGGGTGTTGACTCACCAGGAATTTATGGGCATCTAACGAGTGAGTTCGGCCGGCTCACTCGGTAGAAGACCTATAGAATTCTGTGAGAGGTGGATACACCAGTCGTGTGGAGACCAGTATATGGGGTCCGAGATTATAGACTTGACTATCGAGACTCTGGTGCTTGGTTGATGAAACCATAGATGAGTCTGGTTGGCAGTTCGTTGAGGACGGTGAGGTGGTTACTCTGGTGTGGTAATCAGTTTGGGACTCTAGTGAGTCCGACTCTTGGGTTGGTCGTGGTATGCGTGCAGGTTATCATGAGAGGGTCAGAGGTCTAGTTGAGGACTAGAGACCCCGATCTGACTGACAATCAGTCTGCGTACCCGTGGATGGGTGGACTGTTGTTGTTGGGTACTTAAGGGAGTTGCATTGCGTTGGTTAGAGGATGTTTTAGAGACTCGGCTAACGTGGGCCCTGTGCTAGGGGTAAGGCATACGTTTGTATGGTCATGCAGGTAGACATCTTAGACATTGTTGTGTTCATATGATTATATGCCGTGTATGCTTGGTGACATATGGTGCGTGTGTTACCCTCACTGTGCATGTAGAGCTCACCCCTTGACTCACAGGTACTTAAGAGAGGAAGGGCCGGCGGGACCCTCAATCGAACATTAGGTGTAGAGTTGCAGCTTGTATTTGTCATGGTTTCATTTTGTGTTTGAGGACCTGTTAATGTATTTGAGATATATGTACTTTTCAGTGAGCCGGATGAATGTAATAGTGGGTTGATGCTTTAATTTGAAATTATAATTGATGCTTACTAGTTTTTTTGTTTATTGGTGGATTGCTATGATTAGTGCGGGTTGCGGGTGCGGTACTTAAAAAAAAAAGGGTACCCGAATTTGTATTGGAACGGTTTTAGGAGTCCGTATCAGTTTTAACGTGCCCGTAGCGGAACGGGTCGTTACAACGTTGGTGTGTGAAATGTTTCTTTCTCTTTTGACCTTTTTGGATAATATGATACTTTATCACCATTTTCTTCAAAGGAAATTTTTGGTTGTGAACTTTCTCCTTCTTCTCCTCCCCCCAATTTTGAAATTTGATTTAAATTGAATTTTTCTCTAGATCTGGTATGTTATCAACCATTTCTAGAAGTAATTTTTGAGGGGCAGTGAGGACACGAATGTGGATACCAAGATCTTCATCAGATGGTATCGACCATTCTCCATCAGATTCTTCATCATCTGAATGGCATGTACATGATTGGAATTGTTTGGGTTTAGGGTGAACCTGAGGTATTATCTTCAATGTCAGTTGATGAATCAAATTCATATTCTTCTTCTTCTTCTGAGGAACTTGAATCAGATTGTTCTTTTTCAGTATTTTCATCATCATTTTTGGTATTGATTTTTCTAAGTTTCTTTTTAGAGAGATTTTCTTTTTTAAAGCATTTACTTGAATAATGACCCTTTTTCCCGTAAGTATAACAAGTTGGAACATTTTCTTTTATGTATTTCTTTTTGAAATATTTTCTAGATTTTCTTTTGAATGGACTGAACTCATCGGATTTTCTCTGTTTTTTATATCTTCCGGGTTTATATTTTCTTACCATTTTGTTTATTCTATCTGGAGTAGGTCTAGAACGCGAAGGTTTTCTCTTTGATTCAGGTGTTTGATCTAAACCAGACTAGAAACAAAAATCTCCTAATTCTTTATCTCCAGAATATTTTCTCATTTTTTAGCTTGTTTACTGATCTTTAAATCAGTATAAAGATTCATGCCAACTTGTTAATTCTTTGTATAATTCCTCCGAACGTCAGCAATTACATCACTTGAGATAGAAATTTAGGAGAATTTCGTTGGTATAGAGATGTATTCTTGTCAAAAGTCTACCAACTAAATGATTGTAATTCTGATATTTGGAAAGAAAGATTCATTTCAGGATTACCACCCCTATTTTCTGAAAAGATGCGTAATTCCTTGAGAGAAGAAATGCATGGTACTATTAATTAGAATTTGCTGACGTTCGGAGGAATTATACAAAGATTCATGCCAACTTTGTTAATTCTTTATATAATTCCTCTGAACGTCAGCAAACTATAATTAATAGTACCATGCATTTCTTCTCTCAAGGAATTACGCACCTTTTCAGTAAATAAGGGTGGTAATCCTGAAATAAATCTTTCTTTCCAATATCTGAATTACAATCATTGAGTTGGTACTTTTGATAAGAATACATCTCTATACCAACGAAATTCTCCTAAATTTCTACATCTCAAATGATGTAATTGCTGTCTATTTTTCTCCTTAATTAGAGCAATTCCTCTAGTGAATTCATTGAGGATGCATGGAAGCAAGACACTAACACAATCAGATTGGGTTTCCCAATTATCAGGGATTTGACTAGTACTTGCTTCAAGCTTAACATTGGGGTCAATGGTATCAGAACCAGTAGAAATTCCTTTTGTTAATTAGAGCAATTCCTCCAGTAAATATACCATGCCGTAACACAATTAGAAGTTTTCAGGATTGAATCTAAATTACAAGCTATGGCCTTCTGAGATGCCTCCTCGTTCTATTAGGAGAGAAGAATTATTGCGTGATCTAAGAAGACGTGAAAACCAACTTAGAAGATTAGAAAATGCTATCAGACAAATTGATGAAATATAGCTGTAGGAGGATATCTTGTTATCCGTGTTCAAACTATTAGAAGATCTAGTTAGTACGCTTGTGTAATCAGATAAGAGAATATTGTAATAGACTAAATGAAGAATTAGAATTATTATCTCGTATTTAATCTGTATTAAAAAAAAAGGATTTAGATGAATTAAATCTATTATCCAGGATCTGAAGCTTTTTAGCCAAGTTGATCTATCCAATTCTCTTTAGAGTTTTTATTTTCTTTTTTATTCTCCACTTCTATGCCTCGTTTATCTTCTTAAGAGTGTGGTCGCGTTGTAAGTCCCGCTTCAGGCCGTGATCAGGCGTCAAGGGCTGTAAATCGTTGACAGAAACTCTTCATGTTTCTTACGAGCTACAAAGATGGAAAATTCTAAGGGAAAAAAAAAACTTTTTAAGAATTGGTTTAAATCATTTCAGCATCCTTCTAATAGATCTAATTGTCTTCTTCATCTTACCAGTCTGCTTTAACTAGTTTTCCCTGTAATAGCTTAGAAAAAGAAAATTCAGAAAAAATGATATATGAAAATTTTGACCAAGCAATATCCAACGGAAGTTGCCAGCCTTGCCCATAACAGAAATATATAGCAATGGCACATTTGAAGAACAAAATGATTACCACATAAAACTGTTGAAAAAACTGTTTCTCTCTCTGGAGGGCAACTTTTCTTTGATGATCTTCTCAGCATGACACCTACAAGATATTATCAAGATATTATGTACAACCAACATTGATGGGACCACCTACAAGATATTATCAAGATATTATGTACAACCAACATTGATGGGACCACGTTTCTTCTTCATACTAGCCATATACCCCCACCAGAAAGAGATGATTTCTACTAGCTCTGATACCAATACCAGCAGAATCATCTCAAATCTTCTCAAATCTTCAAATCTTCTTTTTCATCAATTCTTTTGCTTTAGCGTAATTTTTACAGAATAAATCAGCTAACCGAGATTTCTTTTCAACTTCATTTTCTTTTCCTTTGCCTTTTACTGAAGAATACCAAAACTTCCCACCACGGAGATAATCTGTAACTGAGCCATCGGGATTAACATGAGAGTCAGGGTCCCATCGAGGATGGAGATCTTCAAGGGGCACAACTTCATCATCAAGATTTTCTTCTGGATCATGATTACTATCCCAATCATGATCACCAACTTTTTTCTTTGGGAGATACTCTTCTAAAATTTGCTTAATCTTTTCTTCAAAATTGACGGAGTCAACAGACATGTCCATTGGCTCAGGAGACTTTTCTCGAGCAATTTCTTTGGCAATCTTTTTGGCCAAGAGATCAGCCATGAGCATTTCATTTTCAGAAGGTTTTTCTTCAGGAAGAGGAATTTCTTCTTTAACAGGAGGAGAGATTTGATTCAGAATTCTCTCATAAGTATCATTTTCAATTTTTTACCACCAGTTTTGGTAAAAAGTCTGGTACAAAGACTGAAGATCGAAAAATTTCTTTTTTACTTCAAACTTCTACTGGAAAATGTATGGAATATGGAACTTTACAAAGAAGCGAAGAACATTAAATGCTTCACAGGGAACTTTTTCTTCTACTTCACAGAACTTAATAAATAAATAATGAAAATTATCAGGAAAGATTTTCTAAGAAGCACCAAAATATGACACCAAGTGAAGAGAAACCAGGATGGGAAATTACGATGAATACGAGTGACATCAGGACTTTTTTCTTTCAACTGATGAACCAAGAATGATTATACTGGCAATTTTCCACACAAAACAAATTTCCAGGCATCAATATAGTCCCAATAATTAAAGAACTCAGTCAAATTGTATAATTGGACTGATTTTGTCATGTACAAGGGACCATCCCAATCTTCCTCAGTAAGGATTTTGAGAATAGTGAATTTTGAGTAGGTGCTGATACCATTTGCATTCTTATTGTGGAAGATGAGGACACTTTTCGTCTGATGCAAAATATTGAGATACCAATCTCTGGTTTTTCTTTTATCAGAGGAATAATAATGAAGCCCCTTGCCAAAGAGATAATAAACATTATCTTCTACAGATCTTTCTTCCATAAGACAATCTGAAGTAAAAAGAATTCTGTTACCGGTGTAAAGATATAATTTTGATTGACTTGGGTCTTTTGTTGGAGTAAAACCCTTTTGGCTTTCTTCTTGATCTGCCAATTTCTCTTGCCCTTTATTCTTCATGAACGGGGAAGAGCTACTTGCCATTTTGTCGTCCCTGAAAAAATTCTCTAGTAAGAAAGTCAGGAAGAGAGTTAGAATTTCCATTAATAAATTCAATTTTAAATTCAAACACTAATAAAATGGCTTGCCATCTAGCAAATATTTGCTTAGAGACAAGATTTTTGACATCTTTTTCCAGGATTTCTTTTGTTGCTTTAGCATCAACTCTGATCAGAAATTCTTTGTTTAATAAATCATGTTGGAATTTTGTCACACAAATAACTATGGCAAGAACTTCATTTTTGATGGTTGAATATTTCTTTTGAGCTTCATTCCATAATCCAGAATAAAATCTTATTAATTCTTCTTTTGAGTCTTTTTGTTGTAAAAGGATTCCACCATATCCGACATCAGAGGCATCAGTTTGAACTATTTTGAAAGCTTCTAGGTCAGATAAACATCTACAAGGAAGGTTTTTAACTCTTTCTTTAATCTTTTTTACTGCATTAGTGTGATGGATAGACCATTCCTGAGGATTTTTCTTCAACCTTTCTTGGAGAAGTTTTCTATCTTTTGCCAAATCTTGATAGAAAAATCTAACATAATTTAGACATCCAAGAAATCTTTGTAGCATATTTTTATCCTTAATTTCATCTGGAAATTTATCAGCAAATTGAATAACTCTATTAGTTGGAGTTATTTTTCTGTCTTGGATCTCAAATCCTAAGAATCTGATTTTTTGCTGAAAGAGATTCATTTTTCTTTTAGATAAAGCCAATCCATTTTCTTTTATGACTCTTTTGAAAATAGCTAAATGTTCCAATGTTGTATCACAGATTCTGAGAAGATAAAAATATCATCAATGTAAACAATGGCAAACTGGGTGTAAGACGAGAAAATATTATTCATAATATTTTGAAATTCAGACGGAGTATTTTTCAATCCGAAAGGCATAACATTCCATTCATAATGCCCCATTGGAACAGTGAATGCAGTTTTATATCTATCTTCTTCTTTTATCTGAAACTGCCAAAATCCTGATTTTAAATCAAATTTTGATAATATTTTGGGATTGTTTAATCTATTTAGCAAATCCTGAGTATTAGGTAAATGATACCTAATAGATTGTAGGACTTTGTTTAAAGGTTTATAATTGATTACCAATCTTGGAACTCCTCTTTCAATTTCAGCGACTTTTTCTACATAGAATGCCGTACAGCTCCAAGGAGATTTGCTTTTTCTAATTAATCCTTTCTTCAGAAGATCATTGATTTCTTCTTGGCAAAGTTTTAAATGAGCAGCATCCATTTGAGATGGACGAGCCTTAGTAGGAATATCTTTTTCATTAAAATCCTTTACATATGGTAATCCTACTATGTGTCTTTTTCTATTCCAAAAGGCTGATGGTAATTCAGAACAACATTCTTCTTCAATCTGTTTGGTGAATTCTTCTAATTTTATTTTAAATTCTTTTTTTCTCTAATTCTTTTGTTATTTGGACACATTTAATTTCATTTTTTACTCCATGTAATTTTCTTGGTGGCAATAACTTGATTTATCCTTTGGATTGTTGTTTCACAAGGATCATCTATAAAATCAAGATTTACTTCAATCCTTTGATATTTGTAGAAATTCCTTTTGTTGTTACAGAAAAAGGTTGGATTTGAAGAATAAATGGAGATCCGAGGAGTACATCATTAACAATATCTTCTGAAATAATAAAGGGTGAAATAACACAGACTCCTTTAACAATCTTCTCAAAGTTTTTTATTTTTATTTTTACCTGAACTCTCCACTGTTGGTAAATACATTTTGTAGGAATTACACCAGTAGAGATTTTGCTAATTTCTCCTTTAATTCTTTGGACAAATTTTTCTTCATCATATTTTTCAATAGCGGCATCATTTTCTAACCAAGTTAACCTTTCATCAAGCTCATTTTACTTTTTGGTTAACTCAATCCTTAATTCACGAAGTTCTCTCTTCTGATCATTTAATTCTCTTTGTAAATCTGAGAGAGTTAAGGGTTTATTTATAGTATGAATTCATAAGGTCAATCATGGAATAGGTTGGTATGTGAAATATTTCTTTCTCTTTTGACCCTTTTGGATAATATGATACTTTATCACGATTTTCTTCAAAGGAAATTTTTTGTTGTGAACTTTCACCTTCTTCTCCTCCCCCCAATTTTGAAATTTGATTTAAAAATTGATCTTTTCTCTGGATCTGGTATATTATCAACCATTTCTAGACGTAATTTTTGAGGGGCAGTGAGAACACGAATGTGGATACCAAGATCTTCATCAAATGGTATCGACCATTTTCCATCAGATTTTTCATCATCTGAATGACATGTACATGATTGGAATTGTTTGATGAGCTGAATATGAGGACTATCTTCTTCAATGTCAGTTGATGAATCAGATTCATATTCTTCTTCTTCTGAGGAACTTGAATCAGATTGTTTCTTTTCAGTATTTTCATCATCATTTTTTGTATTGATTTTTCTAAGTTTCTTTTTAGAGGGATTTTCTCTTTTAAAGCATTTACTTGAATAATGACCCTTTTTCCCACAAGTGTAACAAGTTGGAACATTTTCTTTATGTATTTCTTTTTTGAAATATTTTTTAGATTTTCTTTTGAATGGACTAAACTCATCGGATTTTCTCTGTTTTGTATATCTTCCGGGTTTATATTTTCTTACCATTTTGTTTCTTCTATCCGGAGTAAATATAGAACGCGAAGGTTTTTCTTTGATTCAGGTGTTTGGTCTAAACCAAACTGGAAACAAAAATCTCTTAATTCTTTATTTCCAGAATATTTCTCATTTTTTCAGCTTGTTTACTGATCTTTAAATCAGTACAAAGATTCATGCCAACTTTGTTAATTCATTGTATAATTCCTCCGAACATCAACAAACTGTAATTAATAGTACCATGCATTTCTTCTCTCAAGGAATTATGCACCTTTTCAGCAAATAGGGGTGGTAATCCTGAAATAAATCTTTCTTTCTAATATCTGAATTACAATCATTGAGTTGGTAAACTTTTGATAAGAATACATCTCTATACCAACGAAATTCTCCTAAATTTCTACATATCAAATGATGTGATTGCTGTCTATTTTTCTCCTTAATTAGAGCAATTCCTCTAGTGAATTCATTGAGGATGCATAGAAGCAAGACACTAACACAATCAGATTGGGTTTCCAATTATCAGGGATTTGACTAGTACCTGCTTCAAGCTTAACATTGGGGTCAACTAAATTTCCTGTGGTTTTGTCTCTATAAAGAATTCTTCCAAATTCATCCATTTTGACAGCACTCTCTATTTCAAGTCTTTGAGCTCCAGTTAATCCATAATTCCACCATCCTTAATATTCCATTGAAAGAGGTGATTACCATGAGAAAGATATTTCTTGGAGTATTTCCTCTGACTTCACAAGCATTACAATATATTAACATACTGTGAACCATTTGGATGATTTGATACTGTGTTAATCCATCTAAGTTCCATTCATATAAAGAATTTCCTGAATAGGTTAATTCTGAAGTGTAACTATATGGAGCCTCTTCGAGTTGTAGATCAAAAGTGGTTGGTTTAGGATAATAATTCTTTGTCTCTGGCAATTTTACCTAGGGATTTCATTTCTTTAGACGATTTATTAATAAATCCTCTGAAGCAGAGACTCTTAGGATGCTAAATCATTTTCCTCCCATATTGAGGCTTTCCATCCTATTGGATAATTCTTTTTGCATTTCGTCTGTCATCATGAATGGTCCTTCTTGCAAAATAATCCCTTTAGGTAATTGTCTGAGAACACATACTGCATTGGCAGAGCTTTCTTCTAATTTTTCTTCTTTATCTTTATTGAAGGGCTTTAATTTGATTGTTCTTTCTATTCGATCTGTTTGTTCTCCAATGGTTAATAGACATAGATTGGTTTAATTATTTTGTTCAATTATATCTCCAATACATATACCTATGTTTTTAGCATTTGGGTCTGGTTTTGATTCATAAATAGATGCATTTTTTACAAACATGGCATAATTTTTGGTTTCTGTATTAGGAACAGAAATATCAAGTTTCTTCCAAGGTGGGTGAGATTTATCAACTTCTTTTCCTTCAATGTCTTTCCAGGTTCTTGTTGTCTTTCCATAACTCTTATTTGTTTGGGCTTTGAGTTTCTTGATTTTTCCTTTTCTAAAATATTCCATAAACCAATCAAAGAAAGGTATATTTCTTTCTTCTTCCTCCATTTGGGAATACCATAATTCTCTCATTTTATCTTTTTCTTCTGTGTCAAACTTTTTAAAGAACCAATCTTTTAAAGGGTGATTTTTCAAGTTTTCTCTAAGATATGGTTTATCAATTGCAAATTTTTTGACAGGTATTTCTTCTGGCTTTTGAATGCTAATCATTCTTATGGCTCCTTGGAGAAAATCACTTTCACTTGGGTTGTAAGTTTTTTGTGATGAAGTTTTTTATACACAGGGTGTTCGATTCCACTTTCTTTGTTTCTAAAAACTCTTTGATCCATTTCTTCCTTTCCACTACTCCTTTGGTCATCATCTATTTCTTCTAATTTAAAACTTTTTCTTCCTTCCGTGTAACCTGAGAAACTTCTCCTAGCTTTTTCCATTTTTCTCCTAAAATTGACTTCAACATTTCCATTTGGTAATTTGACTACACTTTGTAAATCATCTGTTATTTCAGTTACTCTTGGGATGACATCTTCTATTTTTCAATTTCCTGGGAGAACAACTTCTTCCCAGCTGATGACTTTTGGGATAAAACATTATTGTTAAAGTTTGTTTCTATGAGAATTGTAGTTTTTTCTTTATCAACCTTATCTCTATAGGCTATCATGGGAAAGACAGAGATCATGGATTTGTAGAACACACGATAAACTATAGCAAAAGGTTTACTTCTTGGACTCATCTTTAATCCTTTACTTTGAAATCTAATAGTTGCACAATCAAGAACATCATCATCATGGGCATCAATTGTGATATTATGAAAGCAGTTAAAATAAACAGGTCCATGACAGAGACTTGATTCAATCATAGCATAAAGAGAATCATCAAATTCATCATGTCTCTGATCTCGTACATAAGCACACACTGAAACATTTAATCCTAATCGAAACAGTGGTTTGATTCCTACCTGAATTAATCTTATGTGCAGGTAGTTGTATTTGGTTCTGATTTGTTCAATAATTCTTCTATCAAGAACTTTAATTGTCTATTTTCCTCCAGAGAGAAACAGTTTTTTCAACAGTTTTTGACAAAATATGCTCTCTGGGCAAGATCTAAAATCTTTTGACTATGATAACATCCAACTTTTCTTCATATCATCATCATCTAGCAAGACTTTTCATCTCACCAACCAAGCCACTTTTCTTTGTTGATTGAAGACACCATTTCTTCTCAGCATGACACCTACAAGATATTATCAAGAAAAGTTGTGGGGGTATGTTTATCTTATGCTTTCCATGTGGCATAAAGATATTCCACCTTATGTACCTTGACCCTTTTTCCCGCAACAAGTTGGAACATTTAGATGATTCCTGTCATTGTAGATCCTGCTGTTATTATCCAGTTCTTCCAATTTGTCCAATTGGTCCAGTTTTTCGAGTGCGTCCAGTTCGTTTAGTTCGCTATGTTCCTCTAGTTCATTTAGTTTGTCCAATTTGTCCAATTTTTCCAATTCGTTCAGTTTGTCCAGTTTGTCTAGCTCGCCCAGATTGTGTCGTTCGTCCAGTTCTTCCTGTTCGTCTATTATGTCCAATTCGTCCAATTCCTCTAGTTTGTCCAGTTTTTCCAGTTTGTCCAATTCGTCCAGTTTTTCCAATTCGTTCAGTTTGTCCTGTTTGGCCAGTTTTTCCAGCCCGCCATGTATTTCTTGTTTGTCCAGTTCCAATTTGTACAGTTAGTCCATTTCCTTCAGTTCTTCCGGTTCGTTAAGTATCAGTAATACTTTTATTTTGTACAGTTTATCTAATTCGTTCAGTTCGTCTACACGTTTAGTTCGTACAATTTGTCAAGTAGGACAATTTTTCGAGTTCCTCCAGTTCATTTAGTTTGTTATGTTCTTCTAGTTCGTCCAGTTGGTCCAATTCGTCAAGTTTGTCCAATTCGCTTAGTTTGTCCTGTTTGTCCTATTTGTCCAGTTTTTCCAGCATGCTAATCTGTCTTGTTCATCCAGTTCTTCCTGTTTGTTTATTATGTCCAATTCGTCCAATTCCTCTAGTTGGCCCAATTCGACCAGTTTGTCCAGTTGGTTTAATTTGTTAAGTTTGTCCAGTTGGTCTAGTTCGTTCAGTTTTTCGAGTTCGTCCAGTTTGTCCAATTTGTTTAGCTTGTCCAGTTTGTCCAATTTGTCGTATTAGTCCAATTTGTCGAGTTTTTCCAGTTCGTTTACTTTGTTATGTTCCTCCAGTTTCTCCAGTTCGTCCAGTTTGTCCAATTCGTCCAGATTTTCTAACTCGTTCAGTTTGCCCTGTTTGTCCATTTTTTCCAGCTCGCCCAGTATGTCTCCTTCGACCAGTTGGCCCAGTTCGTCCAGTTCTTCCTGTTCGCCCATTATGTCCAATTCGTCCAATTACTCTAGTTGGTCCAATTCATCCAGTTTGACCAATTTGTTTAGTTTGTCGAGTCGTCCAAATTTTCTAATTCGTTCAATTTGTCCTATTTGTCCATTTTTTCCAGCTCGCCCAGTTTCTCCTATTCGTCCATTTTGTCCAATTCGTCCAACTCCTCTAATTGGTTCAATTCATCCAGTTTGTCCAGTTCGTCAAGTTTGTCCAGTTTATCCAGTTCGTCCAATTTGTCCAGTTGGTCCAGTTTTTTGAGTTTGACCAATTCGTTTAGTTTGTTATGTTCCTCTAGTTCGTCCAGTTTGTCCAATTCGTCCAGTTTTTCCAATTCGTTCAGTTTGCCCAGTTTTTCGAACTCGCCCAATATGTCTAGTTCGTCCAACTCGCCCACTTCTTCCTGTTCGTCCATTATGTCCGTCCAATTCCTCTAGTTGGTCCAATTCGTCCAGTTTGTCCAATTTGTACAGTTTCTCCAGTTTGTCCAATTTGTCCTGTTTGTCCATTTATTCCTGCTCGCCCAGTATGTCTCCTTCGTCCAGTTGGTCCAGTTCGTCCATTACGTCCAATTCGTGCAATTCCTCTAGTTGGTCCAATTCATCCAGTTTGTTCAGTTCGTTCAATTTGTCCAGTTGAAGAAAAAACTCCAATAATGCAGGATCAACTTTTCTTCTTTTCATTCATTTGAGAGCGCGAACGAAACATCAGCATTTCATTTTAAGCGGAAGACTTGGAAGCTTGTGGAATGATGGAAGATGGCTCAGCAGCTTGAGATGAGTCAAACTTTGGAGATGAATACCAAAACTTTTGACCACCACGGTTATAATCAGTGACAGAACCATCTGGGTTAACCTTTGAATTTGGATCCCAACAGGGACTTAACCCAACAATATTTTCTCTAAGAATTTCGTCTGCATGCAACAACGGGGACTAGCATGCAATTTCGTCTAAATGTTCATCTGGATCATGATTACTATCCCAATTATGATCATGTTTATCTTTCTTCTTAGGAAGATAGTCAGCAAGAATCTGTTTAATCCTTTCTTCAAAATTTAGGGATTCAACAGAAATATCCATGGGATCAGGAGACTGAGATGTTTTCTCTTTCTTCTCTTTTGCCATTTCTTTTGCAATTTTCTTGGCAAGGAGATCTGCCATTAAAATACTGTCATCATTTGTCCTTTCTTCTACTTTGGACTTTTCATTCTTAACTGGCGGAGAGATTTGATTCAAAATCTTCTCATACGTTTCTTCATCAATTTTTTGCCACCATTTTTGAAATATATTTTGGTAAAGGGACGGCAGACTATAAAAGTCTTTCTTAACTTCAAATTTCCACTGTAAAATATAAGGAATGTGGAATTTTGCAAAGAACTTTAAGACATTCATGGCTTCGCAAAGCACCTTTTCTTCTATTTCACAAAACTTTCCAAAAAGATAAAGAAAATTATCTGGAAAGATTTTCTGACTAACACCAAAATAACACCACCAACTATAGAACCAAGAGGGATATTTTGGTAGATAGGAGAAAACATCAGGACTTTTCTTTGAGTCTGATGAACCATGAATGGGCATATTGTCTATTTTGCCACATGAGAGCATATTTCCAAGCATCCATATAATCCCAATAATTGAAATAATCAATGGAATTATAGAGTTGGATGGATTTCGTCTTATGAAGAGGATTCCAATCATCTTCAGTCAAAATGTTCAGAATGGTGAATTTTGAATAAGTAACAACACCATTATGATTCTTGTTATGGAATATGAGAATACTTTTCGTTTGATGAAGGATATTGAGATACCACTCTCGATTCTTCTTTTTATCAGGAGAGTAATAATGTAATCCTTTTCCAAATAGGAATTGGACATTTTCTTCTAATGACCTTTCCTCCTGAAGTGAGTCAGAAGTAACATAAACGGTAAATCCAGTATAGATGTATAATTTAGATTGGTGGATATCTTTAGCTGGAATATGAATTTTTTGGCTTTCTTCTGTATTGCTTGGGACTTTCTCCTTTCCTTTCATCATTTTAAATGGAGATGAACTATTCGCCATTTCTTCTTCCCTGTAGGAATTCTCTAGAAAGAAAGTCAGGGAGTGAGCTAGATTTTCCTTCAGCAATTCTATTTTAAATTCAAATATTGAATGAATAGCTTGCCACCTAGCAAAAAGCTGTTTGGAAGCAAGGTTCTTAACATCTTTTTCTAAAATTTCTTTAGCAAATTTAGCATCCACTCTAATTAAGAATTTTTTATTTAGGAGGTCAAGCTGAAATTTAGTAACACGTGTCACAATAGTTAGAACTTCTTTCTTAATTGTGGAGTATTTCTTTTGAGCATCATTCCACAGTCCAGAGTTGAATTTTACCAATTCTTCTTTACCATTTTCATCTAATTGTAATAAGATTCCTCCATAGCCTAACTCTGAGGCATTAGTCTGAACAATCTTAAAAGCATCATGGTTAGATAACACCTACATGGAAGATTTTTAACTCTTTCTATAATTTTTTGGACGGCTCTAGTATGATCCTCAGACCATTCTAAGGGTTTTTTTCTTCAATCTTTCTTGGAGCAATTTTCTATCTTTCGTTAGATCTTGATAGAAAAAAACAACATAATTTAAACATCCAAGAAATCTTGTAGCATACTTTTATCTTTTATTTCATCAGGAAATTTATCAGCAAATTGGATTACTCGATTTGTAGGAGTGATCCTTTTATCCTGTATTTCAAAGCCTAAAAATCTAATTTTTGTTGAAATAGGCTCATTTTCTTAGATAAAACTAAACGATTTTGTTTAATTATCTTCTTAAAAATACCTAAATGCTTCCAATGTTGACTTACTGATTCAGAAAATATCAAGATATCATCAATATAGACAATAAAATTGAATATATGATGAAAATATATCATTCATAATATTCTGAAATTCAGAGGGAGCATTTTTTAATCCAAAAGGCATGACGTTCCATTCATAATGACCCATAGGAACAGTAAGTGCAGTTTTGTATCGATCCTTCTCTTCAACCTGTATTTGCCAAAACCAAGACTTAAGATCAAATTTTGAGAATATGTTTGCATTGTACAGTCTGTTCAATAGATCTTGAGTATTTGGCAAAGGGTATTTGATCCATTGCAAAACTTTATTAAGAGGGTTATAATTTATGACTAATCTTGGGACACCTCTTTCAATCTCTGAAGCTTTTTCAACATAAAAGGCAGTACAGCTCCAAGGAGATTTACTTCTTCTAATTAATTTCTTTTTTAACAAATCTTTATTTCTTTATTACATAGATCAAGATGGTAAGCATCCATCTGTGAATGTCTAGCTTTTGTAGGGATGTTTCTTTCATCGAAATCTTTAATATAAGGCAAACTAATTATATGTCTTTTTATATCCCAAAAAGCAGAAGGTAAATCAGAACAACATTCTTCTTCAATTTCTTTCTAACATTTTTCTAATTTTTCTTTAAATTCTTTTTGTTCTAATTCATTTTTTATTCTAACACATTTAATTTCATTTTTTAATCCTTTTATATATTCTTCTCGATTTGCAATTATTTGATTTATCCTTAAGATTTTCGTTTGACTTGGTTCATCAATGAAATCAAAATTCACTTCTAAACCTTTAATTCTTGTAGTAATTCCTTTAGTACTTACAGAAAAGGGTTGAATTTGCAATATAGAAGGAGATCCTAAAATTACTTCATCCATAATATCTTTAGAGATTATAAATGGTGAAGAAATACAAACACCTTGGCAACAAATATGGATGTTTGGGATCTTTCTTTCAATAGCAATACTAGTACCATTAGCAGCAGAAATATGCTGTTGGGATTTTTGTCCACTGTTGTAATAAATAACAAGTTGGAATAGAAATATCACCAGTAGAGATTTTATTGATTTCTCCTTTTATTCTATGAATAAATCCTTGTTCTTCTTTATAATTTGTTAGCATTTGTCTTCATAATCTTTTATATTTTCACCACTTTCTATCCATGAAATTCTTTCATCTAATTCATTATGGTTCCTGGTTAATTCTAACCTTAATTCACGAATTTCTTTTTTCTGATCATTTAATTCTGTTTACAGATTAGATAATGTTAAAGCGCGGCTTTTCATCTGGATATTTCCAGCTCTATTCATTAATTCCATAATTGAATAACTAGGAGATTGGAAATTAAATTCTTTTTTCTTTTGAAGGAAGGGTCTTTCTTCTTCCTCTTCTTCATAAACAATTTTCTTTTCTGATTTTGATGTTCCTTCAGAACAGCAAGAACTTAGAAAGCTGCAGATAAAAAAGAAATTGAATGATACATCCTCCATGGAAAATTTTGGATATTTCAAGCGAAGGATCTGTTACAAAAATTTTTGCTAGTCCTGTTAAAGATAGCTCTGTCCTAAAAAATGTTAAAGAAATAAAAGTTCAGGATATTGGTCACGGATTAGGAAATATAATTGAACAAAATAATTATACTAATCTTTGCCTCTTGACTTTAGGAGAACAAACATAAAGAATTGAAAGAACAATTATCCTGTTCATAATGTGGCAAAACCTATAAGAAAATATAAAGAAGAAATCCAGAATGAACCTCCAGTTAAGCAAATGATCCAATCTACTGGTTAATTCATTTTGCATTTCATCAGTTATTTTGAAAGGAACTTTTTCCAAAATTATTCCTAAAGGTAAAGACCTGGGAACATAAACAGGGTTACAGGAGGTTCATTCTGGATTTCTTCTATTTTCTTATAGGTTTGCCACATTACGAGCAGGACTTAACCTAATTGTTCTTTCAATTCTTTCTGTTTGTTCTCCTAAAGTCAAGAGGCAAAGATTAGTATTAATTATTTTGTTCAATTATATTTCCTAATCCCTGACCAATATCCTGAACTTCTATTTCTTCTACATTTTTAGGACAGAGCTATCTTTAACAGGACTAGCAAAATTTCTTGTAACAGATCATTCGCTTGAAATATCCAAATTTTCCATGGAGGATGTGATCTTTCAATTTCTTTTTATCTGCAGTTTTCCAAGTTCTTGTTGTTCTTCCAATAACTCTAATTTGATTATTAGTTTTTTTAGGACTTTTACCTTTTCTGAAATAATTAGAAAACCAATCAAAGAACTTTATATTTCTTCTTTCATCCTTCATTTGTTGATACCATATAGTTCTCATTTTGTCTTTTTTCTTCTTCGTTAAAGTTTTTAAAGAACCAGTCTCTTAAAGGATGTTCTCTCATTGTTTTTCTCAATAGGGTTTGTCTATTTGGAATTCTTCAGTTTCTTTATTTATAGGAATTATTTCTTCTTTAGGAACTCTTTATCATTCGAATTACTGGACCAAAATGAGCAAAGTCATTTTCAGTAGGTACATAAGTTCCTGCTGAACTTTGTCTTTTATAAATAGGGTGATTAATTCCAGTATCAGAATTCTTATAAGTTTTTTGTTCCATGTCTTCCTTTTCACCTTGGTCTACTACTTCTTCTAGTTTAAACTTTTTCTGGAATCAACATAACCAGCAAAACTCTTTCTGGTTTTATGAATTTTCTTCTAAAATTTACTTCTATATTACCATTTGGTAATTTAACTATGTTTTGTAAATCACCTGTGATTTCATTAATTCTGGGAGTTACATCTTCAATTTCCCAATTTCCTGGAAGAGTAACATCTTCCCAATTAATCACTTTTGGAATGAAAACATTATTGTTAAAATTTGTTTCCAAAGAACAGTTGTTTTCTCTCTTTCAACTTTTTGTTCATAGGCAACCGTGGGAAACAGAGACATCATTGATCTGTAAAACATTCTGTATATTATAGCAAAAGGTTTACTTTTTGGACTCATTTTTAACCCTCTACTTTGAAATTCAAGAGTAGCACAATCTAAGACATCTTCATCATGAACATCAACTGTAATATTTGGGAGGCAGTTGAAGTAAGCAACACCATGATATAGACTAGATTCAACCATAGCATAAAGCGAATCATCAAACTCATCGTGTCTTTGATCTCGAACATAAACGCAAACAGAGGCATTTAATCCTAATCTGAACAGAGGTTTAATTCCTACTGAATTATTCCAATATGCAGGTAATTGTATTTTGTTTTAATTTGTTGAATAACTCTTTGATCTAAAAGCTTAATGGTTTGTTTTCCTCCAGATAAGGAAACAGTATTTTCAACAGTTTTAATATGATAGTCATTCTGTTCTTCAAAGGTTCCATTGCTATATACTTCTGTTATAGGTAAGGAAGGCATTTTCCAATTTGATATTGCTTGATCAAAGTTTTCAAAAATAATTTCTTCTGAATTTTTTGTTTTTTTAGATTTTTTCTCATTTTCTAAATTACAAGACATAAAACCAGACATAGTAGTTTGATATGAAGACGAAGAGACATCAGATTTGTTAGAAGGATTTTGAAATGATTTAAACAAATTTTTAAAAAGTTTATTCTTTCCTTTAGTTCTTTCCATATTATGGGCTGCAGGAAAATTAGAGCGTCCTTTCAACAATTTACTGTCCTAAATGCCTATCCACGACTAAAAGGGGACTTGCTACACGACCTCTGGTACTCTACCTTTTCCAAGTAGAACACAAAAATGCAAATTGCACAAGGAAATAATAAACTCTAAAGAAAATCTGATAATCATACACAGGCTAAATAGCTCAAATTCTTCCTAACATTTCCAATTGATCTTCTAATCTAAATTTACACAATTGTAAAGAAGCATAAGTATGAACAACAACATTACGATGATATTCAAGGAGTTGATGACAAGGACAACGACGAGCACAGGGACTTCTATGCAACTCTCTATTAATTCTTTTGATAATTCTATCTAATTTTTTTAAGTGCTCAAAACAAGTATTAAAACGTTTAAGTAAAGTCAACCTTTTAGACATAATAAAACACAAAACATATTATTGAAACACTTACAAACTGTTTACAAGATACTTGACTTGAGCTCCGGCACACTTGAACTTCACCCTTAACTCTCTAAACTTGATAAGAAAACTTGCTCTGAAAACTGAGACTAAAGACTGATCTAAAACGAGATTGAAAACTTGATGCAAAACAAAGATCAAACTCTTTCTCCTTATTTCCTTTCCGATCAAACGAAGTGGACGAACTCAGAAAAACTGGACCAACTGGACAAATTGGATGAACTGGACAAGCTGGACGAACTTGACGAACTGGACAAACTAAACAAATTGGACAAACTTAAGGAAATGGACTAACTAGAGGAATTGGACATAATGGACGAACAGGAAGAAGTGGATGAATTGAACCAACTAGACGAAATGGACGAATGGGACCAACTGGAAGAATTGCACAAATTGGACAAAATGGACGAACAGGAAAAACTGTACAAACTGGACGAAGTAGACATACTGGGCGAGCTGGAAAAAATGGACAAATAGGCCAAACTGAACGAATTGGAAAATCTGGAGGAATTGGAGAAACTGGACGAACTGGAGAAACTGGACGAAACGGTGGAACATAACAAAGTAAATGAACTAGACGAACTCAAAAAACTGGACCCAATGGGTAAATTGGACGAATTGGACAAATTGGATAAACTTGATGAACTGGACAAACTGGACGAATTGGACATAATGGACCAACTAGAGGAATTGGACGAATTGGACATAATGGACGAACAGGAAGAAGTGGATGAACTGGACCAACTAGACGAACCGGACGGATTGGACCAACTGGAAGAATTGCACAAATTGGACAAAGTGGACGAACAGTAACAACTGTACGAACTGGACGAAGTAGACATACTGGGCGAGTTGGAAAAAATGGACAAATAGGCCAAACTGAAGGAATTGGAAAATCTGGAGGAATTGGAGAAACTGGACGAAACGGTTGAACATAACAAAGTAAATGAAGTGGCCGAACTCAAAAAACAGGACCCATTGGGTAAATTGGACGAACTGGACAAACTAAACAAATTGGACAAACTGGACGAATTGGACCAACTAGAGGAATTGGACGAATTGGACATAATGGACGAATAGGTAGAAGTAGAAGAACTGGACCAACTTCACGAATAAGACATACCGGGCGAGCTAGAAAAACTGGACAAAAAGGACAAACTGAACGAATTGGAAAATCTGGACGAATTGGATAAACTGGACGAACTGGAGGAACATAACAAACTAAAAGAACTGGATGAACGAGAAATACATGGCGAGCTGAAACAATTTGCCAAATATGACAAAAAGAACGAATTGGAAAAATTGGACGAGTTGGACAAACTGGAGGAACTGAATCAACTAGAGGGATTGGACGAATTGGATATAATGGGCAAACAGGAAGAATTGGACCAACGAGACATACTGGGCGTATTGGACAAACTGGGCAAACTGCATGAATTGGAAAAATTGGACGAATTGGAAAAATTGGACGAATTGGACAAACTTGACGAACTGGACCAAATGGACAAATTGGACGAATTGGACAAACTAGAGGAATTGTACGAATTGGACAAACTGGACAAACAGAACTAACTGGAGGAACATAACAAACTAAACGAACTGAATGAACTCAAAAAAATGGACCAATTGGACAAATTGGATGAACAGGAAGAAGTGGACGAACTAGACCAACTTGACGATGGAGACATACTGGACGAGCTCGAAAAACTAGACGAATGGATGAACTAGATAAACTAAACAAATGGGACAAACTAGACCAATTGTACCACCTAGAGGAATTAGACGAATTGGACATAATGGACTAACATGAAGAAGTGGATGAACTGGACAAACTTGACGAACGAGACATACTGGGCGAGTTCGAAAAACTCGACAAATTGGAAAAATTGGAAAATCCGGACGAATTGGCCAAACAAGACGAACTGAACGAATTAGACAAACTTGATGAACTTGACAAACTAAACAATTTGGACAAACTGGACGAATTGGACCAACTTTATGAACTTGACAAACTAAACAAATTAGACAAACTTAACGAAATGGACTAACTAGAGGAACCGGACGAATTGGACGAATTGGACCAACTGGAAGAATTGCACAAATTGGACAAAATGGACGAACTGGACAAAGTAGACATACTGGGAGAGCTGGAAAAATTGGACAAATAGGCCAAACTGAACGAATTGGAAAATCTGGAGGAATTGGAGAAACTGGACGAACTGGAGAAACTGGATGAAACGGTAGAACATAACAAAGTAAACGAACTGGGCGAACTCAAAAAACTAGACCCAATGGGTAAATTGGACAAATTGGACAAACTAGATAAACTTGACGAACTGGACAAGCTGGACGAATTGTACCAACTAGAGGAATTGGACAAATTGAACATAATGGACGAACAGGAAGAAGTGGATGAACTGGACCAACTAGACAACCCAGACGAAATGGACAAATTGGACCAACTGGAAGAATTGCACAAATTGGACAAAATGGACGAACAGGAAAAACTGTACGAACTGAACGAAGTAGACATACTGGACGAGCTGGAAAAAATGGACAAATAGGCCAAATTGAATGAATTGGAAAATTTGGAGGAATTGGAGAAACTGGACGAACTGGAGAAACTGGACGAAATGGTGGAACATAGCAAAGTAAACAAACTGACCAAACTCAAAAACCTGGACCCATTGGGTAAATTGGACGAATTGGACAAACTAGACCAAATGGAGAAACTAGACGAACTGGACCAAATGGACAAACTAGACGAATTAAACAAACTAGAGGAATTGTACGAATTGGACAAACAGGACAAACAGGACGAACTGGAGGAACATAACAAACTAAACGAACTGAGCGAACTCGAAAAAATGGACCAATTGGACAAATTGGATGAACAGGAAGAAGTGGACGAAGGAGACATACTTGACGAGCTCGAAAAACTAGACGAACAGGTAGTCGTCCAGTTCATCAAGTTTGTCCATTTCGTCAAGTTCGTCAAGTTTGTCCACTTCTTCCAATTTGTCCAGTTGGTCCAGTTTTTTGAGTTCGTCCAGTTCGTTTACTTTGTTACATTCAACCGTTTCGTCCTGTTTCTCCAGTTCTTCCAGTTGGTCCACTTCTTTTTCATATTCTTCTTCTTCTTCTGAGGAACTTGACTCAGAGCCTTCTTTTTCAGTATTTAGACAAAGAAGATTTGAATATTTGAGATGATTTGAAGATTTGATTTCATTCTTTAAACCTTTTACATAATCTTCTTTATTGGAAATGATTTGATTTATTCTTTCGATTTTTATTTCACAGGGGTCATCAATAAAGTCAAGATTTATATCTACCCCTTTAATTTTTGTAGAAATTCCCTTTGTGTTAACTGAGAAAGGTTGGATTAGAAAGATAAACGGGGATCAAAGAAGTACTTCATTCACAATAACTCCTGAAATAATGAAGGGTGTAGTAACACAAACTCCTTGGAAACAGACATGGACATTGGAATTTTTTCTTTCTATTGCCATACTGGTACCATTTGCTGCTATCACAAATTGCTTAGATTCATCTGTGACTTCAATTGGGACAACAACTAATCTGATAACATTTAGATCAGCTCCAGTATCAACAATAGCATTGACTATTTTCTCAAAAAAAATTATCTTTATTTTAACTTGAATTCTCCATTGTTGATAAATACATTTTGTTGGGACAATAGAAGTAGAGATTTTGCTAATTTCTCCTTTAATTCTTTGGACAAATTTTTCTTCATCATATTTTTCAATAACACTATCATTTTCCAACCAAGTTAACATTTCATCATGCTCATTTTGTTTTTTGGTTAACTCTATTCTTAATTCACGGAGTTCTCTCTTTTGATCATTTAATTCTCTTTGTAAATCTGAGAGAGTTAAGGGTTTATTTATAATATGAATTTTTTTTGCTCTATTCATAAGGTCAATTATGGAATAGGTTGGTGTGTGAAATGTTTCTTTCCCTTTTGTCCTTTTTGGATAATATGGTGCTTTATCACCATTTTCATCTTCTTCAAAGGAAATTTTCGGTTGTAAACTTTCTCCTTCTTCTCCTCCCCCCAATTTTGAAATTTGATTTAAAAATTGAACTTTTTTCTCCGGATCGGGTATGTTATCAAGCATTTCTAGAAGTAATTTTTGAGGGGCTGTGAGGACACGAATATGGATACGCAGATCTTCATCAGATGGTATCGACCATTCTTCATCAGATATTTCATCATCTGAATGACATGTACATGATTGGAATTGTTTGATGAGCTGAACTTGGGGGACTATTTTTCTTCAATGTCGGTGAATCAGATTCATATTCTTCTTCTTCTTCTGAGGAACTTGAATCAGATTGTTCTTTTTCAGTATTATCTTTATTGAATTCAGGTTTTGATTTGATTGTTCTTTCTATCCGATCTGTTTGCTCTCCAATGGTTAATAGACATAGATTGGTGTAATTGTTTTGTTCAATTATATCTCCAATACCTATACCTATGTCTCTAGCATTTGGGTCTGATTTTGATTCATAAATAGATGCATTTTTTACAGGCATGACATAATTCTTGGTTTCTATATTAGGGACAAAAATATCAAGTTTCTTCCAAGGTGAGTGAGATTTATGAACTTCTTCCTTCAGTGTCTTTCCAGGTTCATGTTGTTCTTCCTATAACTCTTATTTATTTTGGGTTTTGAGTTTTTTTCTTTGATTTTCCCCTTTTTAAAATATTCCATGAACCAGTCAAAGAAAGGTATATTTCTTTCTTCTTCCTTCATTTGGAAATACCATAATTCTCTCATCTAATCCTTTTCTTCTGTGTTAAACCTTTTAAAGAACCAATCTTTTAAAGGATGATTTTTCAAATTTTCTCTCAGATATGGTTTATCAATTTCAATTTTTTTGACAGGTATTTCTTTTGGCTTTTGAATGCTAACCATTCTTATGGCTCCTTGGAAAAATCACTTTCACTTGGGTTGTAGGTTTTTTCCGACGAAATTCTTTTATACACGGGGTGTTCAATTTAACTTTCTTTGTTTTCTAAAACCTTTTGATCCATTTCTTCCTCACTACTCCTTTGGTCATCATCTATTTCTTCTAATTTAAAACTTTCTTCCTTCCGTATAACCAGCGAAACTTCTCCTAGCTTTTCCAATTTTCTCCTAATGTTGATTTCAACATTACCATTTGGTAATTTGACTATGCTTTGTAAATCATCTGTTATTTCATTTACTCTTGGAGTGACGTCTTCAATCTGCCAATTTCCAGGGAGAACAACTCGCTCCCAACTGATGACCTTTGGGATAAACACATTATTGTTAAAGTTTGTTTCCATGAGAGTAGTTTCTTTATCAACCTTATCTCTATAGGCTATCATGGGAAAGACAGAGATCATAGATTTGTAGAACACACGATAAACTATAGCAAAAGGTTTACTTCTTGGACTCATCTTTAATCCTTTACTTTGAAATCCAATGGTTGCACAATCAAGAACATCATCATCATGAGCATCAATTGTGATATTAGGAAAACAATTAAAATAAGCAGGTCCATGACAAAGGCTTGATTCAATCATAGCATAAAGAGAATCATCAAACTCATCATTTCTCTGATCTTGCACATAAGCACACATAGAAACATTTAATCCTAATCGAGACAGAGGTTTGATTCATACCTGGATTAATCGTATGTGCAGGTAGTTGTATTTGGTTCTGATTTGTTCAATAATTCTTCTTTCAAGAACTTTAATTGTCTGTTTTCCTCCAGAGAGATAAACAGTTTTTTCAACAGTTTTAATGTGGTAATCATTTTGTTCTTCAAATGTGCCATTACTATATATTTCTGTTATATGCAAGGATGGCAACTTCCAGTTAGATATTGCTTGCTCAAAATTTTCATATATCATTTCTTCTGAATTTTTTGTTTTTTCTGAATTTTCTTTTTCTAAACTATTACGGGGAAAACTAGTTAAAGCAGACTGGTAGGATGAAGAAGACGAATAAGATCTATTAGAAGGATGCTGAAATGATTTAAACCAATTCTTAAAAAGTTTTGTTTTTCCCTTAAAATTTTCCATCTTTTTAGCTCGTAAGAAACAGAAAGAGAATTGGATAGATCAACTGGTTAAAAAACTTCAGATCCTGGATAATAGATTTAATTCATCTAATAATTTTTCTTAATAATCGAACATCATCATAGTACCTCTTAAGCAGAGTAAGACGAATAGACATATTCTAGCAAAAGAAACAGTATGATTAGATAATAACAAACTTATATTATTAAACTCATAAAAGCTTTATTACTTACAAACTGAGGATAGAACTCTGAATACAAGCTTTTCAGCACACTCCAAACTTCAAGCTCACACTTACACTCACACTTAGACTCTGAACTTTTATTTTTAGATTTCTAACTTTCTATCCATGATCACAAATGGAAACCTATGCTCCTTATATAGATGGAGCAAACACAAAAGAACACACTCTCATCCAACCATGAGAGGACAACACACCAAATAAAATAGTAAAAAGGTTGTCTACTGACACAAGCTTCCAAACCAGCTTTACAAAAAGAGATTCCCACATTGGACTAAGGTACAATAGGAGGAGCATAAAACAACTTTATCCTGGCAGCACTAGAAACAACTTTTAAGACATTTGGCAGCACAATATTATCTTGGTAGCATACCCCCACCAAATGAGCAACACCAAGACAAAACAACTTTATCATCGTGACAAGATGGGATGCATGACTAGATTGGACATTAAGAATATTTTCTTCTCAGCAATGAAGACAACTGAAGACAACTTTTCTTCTCATACTTTTCTTCTAAGCAATGAAGACAACTTTAGACACCTTTTCTTCTCATACTTTTCTTCTAAGCAATGAAGACAACTTTAGACAACTTTTCTTCACTAGCCATATACCCCCACCAAAAAGAGATAATTCCACTGGCTCTGATACCAACAAGGATAGGATCTACAATACAATGACAGGAATCATCTCAAATATTCAAATCTTCTTTTTCATTAATTCTTTTGCTTTAGCAGAATTTTTACGAAATAATTCAGATAACCGAGATTCCTTTTCAACTTCTTTTTTTTTTTCCTTTGTCTTTTGCTGAAGAATACCAAAACTTTCCACCACGAAGGTATTCAGAAACTGATCCGTCAGGATTAATATGTGAGTCAGGGTCCCACCGAGGATGGAGATTTTCAAGGGGCACAACTTCATCGTCTAGATTTTCTTCTGGATCATGATTACTATCCCAATAATGATCACCAACCTTTTTCTTTGGGAGATACTCTTCTAAAATTTGTTTAATCTTTTCTTCAAAACTGACGGAGTCAACAGACATGTCCATTGGCTCAGGAGATTTTTCCCGAGCAATTTCTTTGGCAATCTTTTTGGCCAAGAGATCAACCATGACCATTTCATTCTCAAAAGGCTTTTCTTCAGGAAGAGGAATTTCTTCTTTAATAGGAGGAGAGATTTGATTCAGAATTCTCTCAAAAGAATCATTTTCGATTTTTGGCCACCATTTTTGGTAAAATGTCTGGTACAAAGACGGAAGATCGAAAAAGTTCTTTTTTACTTCAAACTTCCACTGGAAAATGTATGGAATATGGAACTTTACAAAGAAGCAAAGAACATTAAATGCTTCACACAGAACTTTTTCTTCTACTTCACAGAACTTAATAAATAAATAACGAAAATTATCAGGAAAGATTTTCTGAAAAACACCAAAATATGACCACCAAGTGAAGAGAAACCAGGATGGGAAATTACGATGAATGGGAGTGACACAGGACTTTCCTCTTTGAATCTGATGAACCAGGAATGATTATACTGGCGATTTTGCCAATCAAAACAAATTTTCAGGCATCAATTTAGTCCCAATAATTAAATAACTCAGTCGAATTGTATAATTGGACTGATTTTGTCATGTACAAGGGACCATCCCAATCTTCCTCAGTAAGGATTTTGAGAATAGTGAACTTTGAGTAAGTGATGATACAATTTACATTCTTATTGTGGAAGATGAGGACACTTTTCGTCTGACATAAAATATTGAGATACCAATCTCTGGTTTTCCTTTTATCAGGGGAATAAAAATGAAGTCCCTTTTCCAAAGAGAAAATAAACATTATCTTCTACAGATCTTTCTTCCATAAGACAATCTGAAGTAACAAGAATTTTGTTACCGATATAAAGATATAATTCTGATTGACTTGGGTCTTTTATTGGAGTAAAACCCTTTTGGCTTTCTTCTTGATCTGCCAATTTCTCTTACCCTTTTTTCTGCATGAACAGGGAAAAGCTACTTGCCATTTTGTCATCCCTGAAGAAATTCTCTAGTAATAAAGTCAGGGAGAGAGTTAGAATTTCCATTAATAAATTCAATCTTAAATTCAAAAACTGATAAAATGGCTTGCCATCTAGCAAATATTTGCTTAGTGACAAGATTTTTGACATCTTTTTCCAGAATTCCTTTTGCTGCTTTAGCATCCACTGTGATGAGAAGTTCTTTGTTCAATAAATCATGTTGGAATTTCGTCACACAAATAACTATGGCAAGAACTTCCTTTTTGACGGTTGAATATTTCTTTTGTTCTTCATTCCATAATCCAGAATTAAATCTTATTAATTCTTCTTTTGAGTCTTTTTGTTGTAAGAGAATTCCATCATATTCGATATCAGAAGCATCAGTTTGAACTATTTTGAAAGCTTCTGGGTCAGATAAACATCTACAAGGAAGATTTTTTACTCTTTCTTTAATCTTTTTTACTGCATTAGTGTGATGGATAGTCCACTCCTTAGGATTTTTCTTTAACCTTTCCTGGAGAAGTTTTCTATCTTTTCAAAAATCTTGATAGAAAAATCCAACATAATTTAGACATCCAAGAAATCTTTATAGCATTGGAGATGATTCCTATCATAGAAAAAAGTTAAAAATCAATAACAAAAATGAAGAGGAAAATACTGAAAAAGAACAATCTGATTCAAGTTCCTCAGAAGAAGAAGAAGAATATGAATCTGATTCATCAACTGACATTGAAGAAAATAGTCTCCAAGTTCAGCTCATCAAACAATTCCAATCATGTACATGTCTTTCAGATGATGAAGAATCTGATGGAGAATGGTCGATACCATCTGATGAAGATCTTGGTATCCATATCCGTGTCCTCACAGCCCCTCAAAAATTACTTCTAGAAATGGTTGATAACATACCAGATCCGGAGAAAAAAGTATTTTTTTCTAGAATTTCTTTTGCTGCCTTAGCATCCACTGTGATGAGAAGTTCTTTGTTCAATAAATTATGTTGGAATTTCGTCACACAAATAACTATGGCAAGAACTTCCTTTTTGATGGTTGAATATTTCTTTTGTGCTTCATTCCATAATCCAGAATTAAATCTTATTAATTCTTCTTTTGAGTCTTTTTGTTGTAAGAGAATTCCACCATATCCGATATCAGAAGCATCAGTTTGAACTATTTTGAAAGCTTCTGGTCAGATAAACATCTACAAGGAAGATTTTTGACTCTTTCTTTAATCTTTTTTACTGCATTAGTGTGATGGATAGTCCACTCCTTAGGATTTTTCTTTAACCTTTCCTGGAGAAGTTTTCTATCTTTTGTCAAATCTTGATAGAAAAATCCAACATAATTTAGACATCCAAGAAATCTTTGTAGCATATTTTTATCCTTAATTTCATCTGGAAACTTATCAGCAAATTGAATAACTCTATTAGTTGGAGTTATTTTTCTGTCTTGGATCTCAATCCTAAAAACCTGATTTTTTGCTGAAAGAGATTCATTTTTTTTTTAGATAAAGCCAAACCATTTTCTTTTATGACTCTTTTGAAAATACCCAAATATTTCCAATGTTGTATCACAGATACTGAGAAGATAAGAATATCATCAATATAAACAATGGCAAACTGGGTGTAAGACGAGAAGATATTATTCATAATATTCTGAAATTCAGATGGAGCATTTTTTAATCCGAAAGGCATAACATTCCATTCATAATGCCCCATTAGAATAGTGAATGCAGTTTTATATCTATCTTCTTCTTTTATCTGGATCTGCCAAAATCCTGATTTTAAATCAAATTTTGAGAATATTTTGGCATTGTTTAATCTATTTAGCAAATTCTGAGTATTACGCAAAGGATACCTAATAGATTGAAGAACTTTGTTTAATGGTTTATAATTGATTACCAATCTTGGAACTCCTCTTTCGATTTCAGTGGCTTTTTCAATATAAAATGCCGTACAGCTCCGAGGGGATTTACTTTTTTCTTCAGAAGATCATTGATTTCTACATGGCAAAGCTTTAAATGAGCAGCATCCATTTGGGATGGACGAGCTTTAGTAGGAATATATTTTTCATTAAAATCTTTTACATATAGTAATCCTACTATGTGTCTTTTTCTATTCCAAAAGGCTGATGATAATTCAGAACAGCATTCTTCTTCAATCTGTTTTGTGAATTCTTCTAATTTTGTTTTAAATTCTTTTTTCTCTAATTCTTTTGTTATTTGGACAGATTTAATTTCATTTTTTAAAACCTTTACATAATCTTTTTTGCTGGAAATGATTTGATTTATTCTTTGGATTTTTGTTTCGCAGGGGTTATTAATAAAGTCAAGATTTATATCTACCCCTTTAATCTTTGTAGAAATTCCCTTTGTATTAACTGAGAAAGGTTGGATTAGAAGGATAAACGGAGATCCAAGAAGTACTTCATTAACAATATCTCCTGAAATAATGAAGGGTGTAGTAACACAAACTCCTTGGAAACAAACATGGACATTGAGAATTTCTCTTTCTATTGCCATACTGGTACCATTTGCTGTTGTCACAAATTACTTAGATTCATCTGTGACTTTAATTGGGACAATACCTAATCTGATAACATTTAGATCAGCTCCAGTATCAACAATAGCATTGACTATTTTTTCAAAAAATTTTATCTTTATTTTAACTTGAATTCTCCATTGTTGATAAATACATTTTGTTGGGATAACAGAAGTAGAGACTTTGCTAATTTCTCCTTTAATTCTTTGGACAAATTTTTCTTCATCATATTTTTCAATAGCATCATCATTTTCTAACCAAGTTAACCTTTCATCAAGCTCATTTTGTTTTTTGGTTAACTCTATACTTAATTCACGGAATTCTCTCTTCTGATCATTTAATTCTCTTTGTAAGTCTGAGAGAGTTAAGGGTTTATTTATAATATGAATTTTTTCTGCTCTATTCATAAGGTCAATCATGGAATAGGTTAGTGTGTGAAATGTTTCTTTCTCTTTTGTTCTTTTTCGATAATATGGTGCTTGATCACCATTTTCATCTTCTTCAAAGGAAATTTTTGGTTGTGAACTCTCTCCTTCTTTTCCTCCCCCCAATTTTGAAATTTGGTTTAAAAATTTAATTGGCAGATCAAGAAGAAAGCTAAAAAGGGTTTTACTCAAACAAAAGACCCAAGTCAATCAGAATTATATCTTTATACATGTAACAGAATTCTTTTTACTTCAGATTGTCTTATGGAAGAAAGATCTATAGAAGATAATGTTTATTTTCTCTTTGGCAAGGGGCTTCATTTTTATTCCCCTGATACAAGGAAAACACGAGATTGGTATCTCAATATTTTACATCAGACGAAAAGTGTCCTCATCTTCCACAATAAGAATGCAAATGGTATCATCACTTACTCAAAGTTCACTATTCTCAAAATCCTTACTGAGGAAGATTGGGATGGTCCCTTGTACATGACAAAATCAGTCAAATTATACAATTCGACTAGGTTCTTTAATTATTGGGACTATATTGATGCCTAAAAATTTGTTTTGATGTGGCAAAATCGCCAGTATAGTCATTCCTGGTTCATCAGGTTCAAAGAGGAAAGTCTTGATGTCACTCCCATTCATTGTAATTTCCCATCCTGTTTTCTCTTCACTTGGTGGTCATATTTTGGTGCTTCGCAGAAAATCTTTCCTGATAATTTTCGTTATTTATTTATTAAGTTCTGTGAAGTAGAAGAAAAAGTTCCCTATGAAGCATTTAATGTTCTTCGCTTCTTTTCAAAGTTCCATATTCCATACATTTTCCAGTGGAAGTTTGAAGTAAAAAAGAACTTTTTCGATCTTCCGTCTTTGTACCAGACTTTTTATCAAAAATGATGGCCAAAAATTGAAAATGATTCTTATGAGAGAATCCTGAATAAAATCTCTCCTCCTATTAAAGAAGAAATTCCTCTTCCTGAAGAAAAGCCTTTTGAGAATGAAATGGCCATGGCTGATCTCTTGACCAAAAAGATTGCCAAAGAAATTGCTCGAGAAAAATCTCCTGAGCCAATAGACATGTCTGTTGACTCCGTCAGTTTTGAAGAAAAGATTAAACAAATTTTAGAAGAGTACCTCCCAAAGAAAAAGGTTGGTGATCATGATGGGATAGTAATCATGATCCAGAAAAACTTGATGATGAAGTTGTGCCCCTTGAAAATCTCCATCCTCGGTGGGACCCTGACTCTCATATTAATCATGACGGATCAGTTTCTGAATACCTTCGTGGTGGAAAGTTTTGGTATTCTTCAGCAAAAGATAAAGGAAAAGAAAAAGAAGTTGAAAAGGAATCTCGGTTAGTTGAATTATTTCGTAAAAATAGTGCTAAAGCAAAAGAATTAATGAAAAAATAAGATTTGAATATTTGAGATGATTCCTATCATTGTAGATCCTATCCTTGTTGGTATTAGAGCCAGTGGAATCATCTCTTTTTGGTGGGGGTATATGGCTAGTGAGGAAAAGTTGTTTAAAGTTGTCTTCATTGTGGAGAAGAAAATATTCTTAATGTCCAATCTAGTCATGCATCCCATCTTGTCATGATGATAAAGTTGTTTTGTCTTGGTGTTGCTCATTTGGTGGGGGTATGCTGCAAAGATAATGTTGTGCTGCCAAATGTCTTAATCATATCTCTGCCATATCTATGGTATGTCCCTGTCATATCCATGCTATGACTGGGCCTCCTATTTTGGCACAAGAAGTAGGCAATACCCAAAAAAAAAATGATAGGCAGCTTACTGCTCAAAAAGAAGAGAAAAATGGGGTAGGCAGTTTATTACTAAAAAAAAAAATAGGCAGTTCACTTCATGGATGCAAAGTTTTACTGCTATACATGAAGTAAGCTTGAAAACAAGACATTACTGTCATATGAACTGCATTACTTCTTTGTGCACATAATCAAGCGCAATTCGTGGGTTTGAAAAATTGGAGTCTGTACCAAGCTGACTTAGCTGAGTTGATTGGGACTAAGTCCCTGCCAAACCCATGAGACCAATTCTGATATTTAAACATGTTTCATCATCATTGCAGCTACTACTCCATTATGTAATCAAATACAAAACATGGAGAATATTGAACATGAAGGGACCAAGAAACAACTACAGTTAAAAGAACTCTACGTCCACAGTGCTCAAATCGTAATATATTAGAAAACCAAGGATGACCTTTATATAGAGGTAAGACTCCAAAATTGCAGGAAACCATTTCTTTCCTGCCTTCTTCTGTGTGAGACTCTAGTAGAGAGTTTCTTTTCAGTTGTTTGTGAAGTGCTTGTGGATCTGCAGTTTATTCTATGCCGGAGACTTTTACTCAAGTACAGCAAAAATTGCAAAAATTGCCCGAGTCCTTATCGGACTCTTCGGATCAGTCCGTTTGTTCTTATTAGACTCTAGAGTCTGGCTCGTTGCTGGACTCTAAGATTCGGGCCGGACAGTCAGCGGGCCGGGTCAGGTCCGATTACAAGCCTAATTGAAACCTTTCTACTACGTGAATAGAGGGACCATTTAGATCACACACTTCTTTAGATGGGAAGGATACATATGGCACAGTACTACCTATCCTTGAAGTATGTTTGTAATGGCCCGAAAATTTTAAATCAATGAGTATGTGAATATTATTTATTTTAAGGATGAAAAATTGGGAAAACTGATGGAATAAATGGTAAATGGACCAAAATTTGGGCAAAGGCCCAAGTAGGGCCCAATGGACTATGGATTGGATTTAAGTTTACTTAAAGGGTCAAGGATGGTCAAATTGGGCCCAATACCCATTTGGGACCCAATGGATCAAATTGATGTAAGCCCTAAGGTAAATGGGTAAGAGGAAAATGTAATTGGGCCATGGGCCCAATGGTGATCCAATTGGAATGTATGGAATGGATTTAAATCACCTAAGTTAATTTGAATTAAGCCAAGGTGATGTGGCCAAGTGGGACCCACCTCCACCTCATCAAGTGAGGTGGTGTGTGGACCAAGAATTGGTGGGGCCGGCCACCATGGTTGACTTGGTCAACTATGGGTGGGTTTCATAGAGGGAATTGAATGGAATTAAATTAGGTGGGGGTTAATTAACCTAAGTTAAAGGACTTAATTAATTAAATAATTAAATTATTAAAATGGTGGTTAAAGGTGGTCAAATGGTGAATGAAAGACCAAAACCATCCATTGGAAGAGAAAAAAAAGAAAAAACACGTTGGCTAGTTGCTTGGGCCATAAAGCATGAGAAATATCATGTGGGGTAGTTGGGGTAGTTAATGTAAAGTGGAATTAGGTAAACAAATGGGGATAAGGCTTTATCTTTTCTTTTCTCCCTCTCTTTTCATTTCTCATTTCACTCCTTCCTCCTTTCACTCTCTCATGGACGTCCCACTAGGAAGAGAAGAGAAGAAGAAAAAAAAGTTAAGGAAAAGAAGAGAAGGAGAGAAGAAAGGGTTAAGCTTGGGCCCTCCACCTCAAGGCCAAGAAAGTTAGACACCTCTTTATCCTCTCCTCCCTTTTCTCTCTCAAATCAAACCCTATCATGGCCAATCCTAATTTAGGAGGGTTTCACCATTGATCAAGCATCTTGGCCTACCAAAGATAAAGAGGAAGGAGAAATGAGGTTAAGGAAGCCGACGGGAGTGGCGAAAATCGGAGGAGACGACGGATTGTGAGTATTTCTTAAACAAGAAATTTTGGATTTTTAGGGTTTAAAAATTGGGATTCATTTTTGTTAAATTTAATGGTGGCCAAATGATTTTATGCCACGGATTTTAAACCATCAAATGGAAGGATGGAAAGTGGAGGAAACCCTAATGGATAAATTAGGGTTAGGGAAAGAAAAATAAAAATAAAAATAAATATAAATATAAATGGATAAAGGGTTATGTAATTAATGTGTGAAGTTGTTTGGGTTTTAAGGAATGGGGATATTATGTAATTTAGCTAATTAAGCATGGAATTATGTGATTGGAAGAAAATCATGGGCCATAGGGTTCGGCCATGTAGCATGGCCGAACCCCATGGTGGGTGATTAGGTGTTTGATTTAATTGGTTAGGGTTTTAAAGAATGGAAGACAATGAGGGTAGCTAATGAATTTTAGGGTTTTAAATGAATAAATGTGGGTAAGTTTTAAAAGGGTTTTTATGATGAAAATGCAAAGGGGTTTATGGCCTTAAAAGGCATAGAAGAGAATGAAGTATGAACCATGGGTTCGGCCATGGTGTATGGCCGAACCCTATGTTGTTGTGTGTGAATTTAATGGGTTTGGAAGGAGGTACTAACATATTTGAGAATGGTGATGGTTTTAAATGGACTTTAAGCATAGATTTAATGGTTTGAGTATATTTGAAACCATGAAAAGATGAGGGGGAATGTTAGTAGTTTTGATGGACTCAAGAGATGAAACCAATGTTGATCAAATGGTTGATCTAAATGAATGATGAAATCCCCATATGGAGGGATTTGTGATGAATTCAAATGTGTAACAATGGACCCAAGAAAAAATGGGATAAAGGCATCATGGGTTCGGCCCATGGTGTATGGCCGAACCCATGACCCATTTGTGGGTAAAAGTATGGATTAAAATTTGGTATTATGTGTGGGAGAAATGAATGAGGGTTAGAGTGTTTAAATGGCTGATTTTTCTAGTGTGGTTAGGTTGTGGGTGAAGAGACATCAAATGGACCCATTTTGTGAATAAATTAAGGCCTAAGATTAATGTGTATTTGTATGTAGGTTAATGGAGTTTAAGTAAATTTAATGGCTAATTTTAATGGGCATGTGACATGGTGGAGTGGGTCATTAATGGACCTAAATCCATGAATGAATTTTGGACAAAGAAATGTATATAATTAAGTGAAGGTTTAACTATGGGAAAGGTAGTGGTAAAACAGTAAATATTGGTCAAAATGAAGTAAACCACTAAGACATGATGTATGGGCTTAGAAATGGTTAAAACGTGGACCGATATGTGTATGTAATAAGGTATTGGATATCGTGAGCGGAACGCGTGTCGGTAGCCTGACTATCGGACGAAAACGAAAGAGAAGAACGCGAGTCGGTATTCGGTTGGATTCCTACCTATTTGTAAGACATGGATCAGGTGTTATGTGAATGGTTATTGCTTTATTTTTGGAAATTATATTTTTGGTTATACAATGGGTTATGAAATTATGGTTTATATGTGATTATGACATATGGTTAACCTATGAGTTATATGTTAGTGATATGAGTAATATGTAAAGGCTATGACCCAAATATATTACATAGCATAATGCATTACATCTCATGCATGGCATGGACGGAAAAAAGTAAACAAACCGGAGTCTATGCTCCGTCGGGGCGACCGAGAACAGGCATGGGGATAACCTGATAGGTTATAACCAGAGTCCATGCTCCGTCGGGGTGACCGAGAACAGGCATGGGGATAGATTGACAAGGTCTTGCCGTCAAGGGGGATATGATATCATGATGGTAGGGATGATGGGTGGGATTCATAACATAGACACCCATAGCATGGCATTCACTTTATAATTTCATTATATGGTTGTTCACCAGTTTTCACTATGTTATTATCTGCATGCTATTATTACTAATCCATGTGCTAGCCCTACTCGGAGTCCTACTGGGCGCGTTGTCTAACGCCCTACTTCTCCCCTAGCTGATGGCGCAGGAGATGACGGAATGGAGGGACGCGACGGGAGCCAAGCTTAGGAGCTTGGGAAGGCGAACTGCTAACTTTATTTATGTTTATTTTGGAAATGTACATTTGAATAGCGTAACTTGTTGGAAATGTAATAATTTAGATAACTTGCTATGTTTTGGGATTTTTAGTTTGCACATTATGATTTTGAGATATATTGGTAACTAAATGAATGTTTCTTTCTGCTATCTGAAAACTAGTAGGATAGTCTCTATTATAATATTCCGCCTTAAGTTGTATTCCACGAGCTTACGTCTACGTGTGAACCGTTCTCGTGGACTTCGTTCCACGCACACGTAGGGTTGGCCAGTTAAGGGCCGGGCTTTAGAAGCCCGGACTTAACTCGCGTCGTGATGTCCGCGCCCTTTGTCACTTTTTTTTTAAAAAAATGTACTCTGATTTTACGGTGAAAAGGGGCGGGCGTTACAATGTTCAACAAAAATAAATCGCTAATAAAAAAATTCTTTAGTTACAAGAGACTTACAGGTTATTTGGTGTATCCGTGAGATTAGTCTCACCTTCAATATAGAGTGGAGATACCCATCAAAAAAGTTTCTTAGTTACAACCATTAAGTGATGGGTTGTAACCTATAAAAATAAAATGGTTGCCAAAAAGACTTGAGGAGAAATCCAGTTTTTGCCTTTTTGGTTAGGGTGTGGAATCAATTCAACACTCGACAATTGTCCATTTTCGAAATGGAATGGCCTTGTGATTACATTGATAAATCTCAAGCTAAGACACAACAAGTTGAATTAAATTAGAAGGATTTTTTTTCCAAAAAACTCAGTCAAGTGGGTTCTGTTGTGTATCCATCAAGCAACACTACTTAAATGGTACCTCCATTCCTCAGTCTACAAAAGACACTTCGGCACTAAGAGAGATGAAGTGGGTTCTACTATGATCGAAGGGGCAACCAGAATGGAAACTAATTTTAGGATGGATTACCATATAGTACGCTTGTAGAAAATCTTCTAACCCCTAAACATCAAGTGCATAATATAAGAAAGAAAGAAGAGGAAAAAAGAAAAATCATTATCCAAAAATAGAATTCTGTTTATTAATAATGCATTAATGCCCCTAACTAAACAAACATCTCCACAACATGGATAAGAAACTACAATGTAAGACCAAGTTAAAACCTGAGAAATCTGTCAACCCGATCATGTGCATGAAGAAACCCTCTTAGAACCCATGGATAAACCCATGATTTCCAGTTTCACTCATCCAAAACGGATCCTTTTTCAACAAATTAAAAAAAAAAAAAAAAAACCTTGGGATATCTTCTCTAATCACTTACAGATTTGCAGATCTAGATTTGCTAATCGACCAAAACGATTTGAAGTCTCGATCTGAGTGAAGAGGCTGCAGGCGATGGAAGTCACGATCGGATTTCTAGAAAGGTGCGTGAGAGAGGAGAACGGAAAGAGGGAGAAAAGAGAGTTCCGATGAGAGGGAGATCGAGAGATAAGAGAACGGAAAGAGGGAGTAAAGAGAGATCTCAGATCGAAAGAGCGGTGAGAGTGAGAGATGGCCTATGAGAAAAGAGAGATCTCAGAGCAATCGAAGGAAAGCAACGGAAGAGTGTCAAAGGAAACCCTATTTTCATTTTTGACTCACGGGACTCGCAGGTTCGCGGACTGTCCGCGGCCCGTCCGAGTCCTTATCGGACTCTGCAGATCAGTCCATTTGTTCTTATCGGACTATAGAGTCCGGTTCGTTGCTGGACTCTAAGATTTGGGCCGGACAGTCTGCGGGCCGAGTCAGGTCCGATTACAGGCCTAGGTTTAGGGCTTTAGGGTTTTATGGTTTTAACGTTTTAGGGTTTAGGGTTTAGGATTTAGGGTTTTAGGGTTTTAGGGTTATAGGGTCTTAGGGGTTCAGGGTTTAGGGGTTAGGATTTTATGGTTTTAGGATTTAGGTTTTAGAGTTTTAGGGTTTTACGGTTATAGGGTTTTAGGGTTTTAGGGATTTAGGGTTGAGGATTTGAGGGTTTTAGGGGTTTAGGGTTCAGGTTTTAGGGTTTAGGAGTTTAGGGCTTTGAGGTTATAAGGGTTTGGGTTTTAGGGTTTTAGGGTTTAGGGTTTTAGTGGTTTAGGCTTTGGGGTTTAGGGTTTAGGATACAAGGTTTGAGGATTTAGGGTTTAGGGTTTAGGGTTTAGGGCTTTAGGGTTTTAACGTTTTCGGGTTTAGGGTTTAGGGTTTAGGATGTTAGGGTTTAGGATTTAGGGTTTTAGGGTTTTAGGGGTTTAGGTTTTAGGGGTTAGGATTTTTGGGTTTTAGGATTTATTGTTTAGGGTTTTAGGGTTTTAGGGTTTAGAGTTTAGGGTTTAGGGTTTAGGGTTAGGGTTTAGGGTTTTAGTGTTTAGGGTTTTACAGTTTTAGGGTTTTGGATTTAGGATTTTAGGGTTTCAGGGTTTATGGTTTAAGATTTTAGGGTTTCCGGGTTAGAGTTTAGGGTTTTAGGGGTTTAGGGTTTTAGGGTTATAGGGGTTTAGGTTTTTAGGGTTTAGGGTTTTCGGGTTTTAGGGTTTCGGGTTTTAGCGTTTTAGGGTCTTAGGGTTTTAGGGTTTAGGGTTTTAGGGGTTTAGGTTTTTGGGGTTTTATTTTTTTAGGGTTTAGGCTTTAGGCTTTGGTGTTTAGGGTTTTAGAGGTTTAGGGTTATAGGGTTTAGGATTTAGGGTTTTAGGGTACTAGGGTTTAAGGGTTTAGGGTTTAAGGTTTAAGGTTTAGAGTTAAGGGTTTTAGGGGTTTAGGGTTTTGGGGTTTAAGGTTTAGGGTTTAGGGTTTAGGGTTTAGGGTTTAGTGTTTAGCGTTTTAGAGGTTTAGGGTTTTAGGGTTTTTGGTTTTAGGGTTTAGTTTTTTTAATGTTTAGGGTTTTAGGTTACTAGGGTTTAAGGTTTAGGGTTTAGGGTTTAAGGTTTAGAGTATAGGGTTTTAGTGTTTTAGGGTTTTATTGTTTAGGATTTAGGGTTTTAAGGTTTTAGGTACTAGGGTTTAAGGGTTTAGGGTTTAGGGTTTAAGTTTTAGAGTTTAGGGTATTAGGGGTATAGGGGTTTGGGGTTTAAGGTTTTAGGGTTTTAGGGTTTTGGGGTTTTAGGTTTTTGGGGTTTAGTGTTTAGGTTTTTTGGTTTAGGTTTTAGGATTTAGGATTTTAGGGTTTTAGGCTTTTAGGGTTTACAGTTTAGGGTTTAGGGTTTTATGGTTTCAGGGTTTTAGGGTTTAGGGTTTTAGGGTTAAGGGTTTAAGGATTAGGGTTTTAGGGTTTTAGGGGTTTATGGTTTTAGGGCTTTTGTGTTTTAGGGTTTTGGTTTTAGTGTTTTAGGGTTTTAGGGTTTAGGGTTTAGGGTTAGGGTTTACGGTTTTGGAGTTTTAGGGTTTTGGTTTTCGGATTTAGTGTTTAGGTTTTAGGGTTGAACGGCTTTAGGGTTTTAGGGTTTACAATTTAGGGTTTTCGATTTTAAGGTTTTAGGGTTTAGGGTTTAGCGTTTTGGGTTTTAGGGTTTTAGGATTACGTGTTTTGGGTTCTGGGTTTAGGGTTAAGGTTTTATGGTTTAGGGTTCTAGGGTTTTAGGGGTTTAGGGTTTTAGGGTTTAGGGGTTTACGGGTTTTTGTGGTTAGGGTTTTAGGGGTTTAGGGTTTTAGTGTTTAGGGTTTAGGTATTAGGTTTTATGTTTTAGGGTTTACGATTTGGGGTTTAGGTTTTAGGATTAAGGGTTTTAGGGTTTTAGGATTTTAGGGTTTAGGGTTTTAGAGTTTTAGGATTTTAGGGCTTAGGGTTTAGGGACTAGGGTTTAGGGTTTGGTGTTTTGGCTTTAGGGTTGAGTGTTTTAGGGTTTTAGGGTTTAGGGTTTAGTGTTTAGGTTTTAGGGTTGATGGTATTAGGGGTTTAGGGTTTAGGGTTTTATGATTTTAGGGTTTTAGGATTTAGTGTTTAGGGTTCTAGGGTTTTAGGATTTTAGGGGTTTAGGTTTTAGGGTTTAGGGTTTAGGGTTTAGGGTTTTAAGCTTTTAGGGTTTAAGGGTTTTAGGGTTTAAGGTTTTACGGGTTTTGGGTTTTAGGGGTTTAGTGTTTTAGGGTTTTCGGTATGGGGTTTTAGGGTTTTAGGGTTTTAGTGTTTAGGGTTTAGGGTTTGGGGTTTAGGGTTATTAGGGTTTTAGGGTTTTAGGGTTTTTGGGGTTTTAGTGTTCTATGGTTTAGTGTTTGGGGTTTTCGGTTTGGGGTTTTAGGGTTTTAGGGTTTTAGGGTTTAGGACTTAGGGTTTTAGGGTTTTACGGTTTTAGGGCTTTATGGTTTTAGGGTTTTAGGGGTTTAGGATTTTAGGATTTTAGGGTTTAGGGGTTTAGGGTTTAGGGTTTAGGGGTTTAGGGTTTAGGGTTCAGGATTTTAGGCTTTAGGGTTTTAGCGTTTTAGGGTGGGTTTTTGGGGTCTTGGGTTCAGGGTTTAGGGATTAGTGTTTAGGTTTTAGGGTTGGGTGTTTTAGAGTTTGAGGGTTCTGGGTTTGGTGTCTAGGTTTTAGGGTTGATGGTATTAGGGTTTTAGGGGTTTAGGGTTTAGGGTTTTATGATTTTAAAGTTTTAGGGTTTAGGGTTTTAGGATTTAAGGTTTAGGGTTCTGGGTTTTTGGGTTTTTGGGTAGTTGGGGTTTGGGGTTTAGGGTTTAGGGTTTAGGGTTTTTGGGTTTTAGGGTTTAGTGTTTGGGGTTTTGGGGCTTACGGGTTTAGGGTTTCTGGGTTTTAGGGGTTTTGGATTTTAGGTTTAGGATTTAGCTTTTTAGGGTTTAGGGTTTAGGGTTTTAGGTTTTAGGGTTTTAGGGATTAGGATTTTAGGGGTTTAGGGTTTAGGGTTTAGGGTTTAGGGATTAGGGTTTACGATTAAGGGTTTTAGTGTTTTAGGATTTAAGGATTTAGGGTTTACTGTTTAGGGTTTACGGTTTTAGAGTTTTAGGATTTTAGGGTTTAGGGTTTAGGGACTAGGGTTTAGGGTTTAGTGTTTAGGTTTTAGGGTTGAGTGTTCTAGGAATTTTGGGTTTAGGGTTTGGTGTTTAGGTTTTAGGTTGATGGTATTAGGATTTTAGGGGTTTAGGGTTTAGGGTTTTATGATTTTTGTGTTTTAGGGTTTAGGGTTTTAGGATTTAAGGTTTAGGGTTGTAGGGTTTTATGAGTTTAGGGTTTAGGATTTAGGGTTTATTGTTTTAAGGTTTTAGGGTTTTAGGGTTTTGGGTTTACTGTTTAGGTTTTTTGGTTTAGGGTTTAAGGTTTAGGATTTTAGGCTTTTAGATTTAGGGTTTAAGGTTTAGGATTTTAGGCTTTTAGATTTAGGGTTTTAGGACTTAGGGTTTTAGGGTTGAATGGTTTAGTGTTTAGGTTTAGGTTTTAAGGGTTGGGGTTTGGCCTTTTTGGTTTAATGTTTTACGATTTTATGGTTTTAGGGTTTGGGGTTTTAGGGTGGGATTTTAGGGTTTTAGGGTTTCGGGTTTTTGCGTTTTAGGGTTTAGGGTTTTAGGGTTATAGGGTTTAGGGTTTTAGGATTTTAGGGTTTCAGGGTTTTGGGGTTACGGTTAAGGGGTTAGGATTTTAGGTTTTTAGGATTTAGGCTTTAGGGTTTTAGGGTTTTAGGGTTTAGGGATTACGGTTTAGGTTTAGGGTTTTAGTGTTTAGAGTTTTAGGGTTTTAAGGTTTAGTTTTTAGGTTTTTAGGGTTTTAGGGTTTAGGGTTTAAGGTTTTAGGGTTTTCGGGTTTTAGAGTTTAGGGTTTTTGTGGTTTCGGGTTCTTAGGTTTTAGGGGTTTAGGGTTTTAGGGTTATAGGGGGTTAGGGTTTTAGGATTTTATTGGGTTTAGGGTTTTAGGGTTTTAGGGTTTAGCATTTTAGGGTTTTAGAGTTTTAGGGTTTTAGGTTTTAGGAGTTTAGGGTTTGGGGTTTTAGGGTTTTAGAGTTTTAGGGTTTAAGGTTTTGGGTTTAATGTTTAGGGTTTTAGGGGCTTAGGGTTTCAGGGTTTTTGGTTTTAAGGTTTTAGGGTTTAGGATTTAGGGTTTTAGGGTTTTAGGGGTTTAGGGTTTAGGGTTTAGATATTAGGGTTTAGAGGTTAGGGTTTAGGGTTTAGGGTTTAGGGTTTTGGCGTTTTAAGGTTTTAGGATTTTAGGGTTTAGGGTTTTTGGAGTTTAGGGTTTTAGGATTTTAGGGTTTTACGGTTTAGGATTTAAGGGGTTTATTGTTTTAGGGTTTCAACTTTTTAGGGTTTTAGGGATTAGGATTTTAGGGGTTTAGGGTTTAGGGTTTAGGATATGAGGTTTTAGGATTTTGGGTTTTGGGTTTAGGGTTTAGGGCTTTAGGGTTTTAGGGTTTTAACGTTTGAGGGTTTAGGGTTTAGGATTTAGGATTTTAGGATTTAGGATAGGGTTATAGGGTTTTAGTGTTATGGGGTTTAGGGTTTTAGGTTTATAGGGGTTCAGTGCTTAGGGGTTAGTGTTCAGGGGTTAGGATTTTAGGGTTTTTTGGATTTAGGGTTTAGGGTTAGGATTTTAGTGTTTAGTGTTTTAGGGTTTAGGATTTAGGATTTTAGGGTTTAGGATTTAGGGTTTTAGGGTTTAGGGTTTAGGTTTTTGTTTTTTGGGTTTTAGGGTTTTGGGTTTAATGGTTTAGGATTTAGGGTTTTAGGCGTTTAGGGTTTAGGGTTTAAGGTTTAGGGTTTTAGGGTTTTAGGGTCTACGATTTAGGGTGTTAGGGTTTTAGGGCTTTAGGGGTTTAGGGTTTGGGGTTTAGGTTTTTGGGTTTAGGGTTTAGGGTTTAGGATTTAGAGTTTAGCATTTAGGGTTTAGGGTTTAGGGTTTTGGGTTTTGGATTTTAGGGTTTCAGGGTTTTACGGTTTAGGATTTAAGGGGTTTATTGTTTTAGGGTTTTAACATTTTAGGGTTTTAGGGATTAGGATTTTAGGGGTTTAGGGTTTAGGGCTTTAGGGTTTTAACATTTTAGGGTTTAGGGTTTATGGTTTAGGATTTTAGGATTTAGGATATAGGGATGTAGGGTTTTAGTGTTGTAGGGTTTAGGGTTTTGGGGTTATAGGGGTTCAGTGTTTAGGGGTTAGGATTTTAGGCTTTTGGATTTAGGGTTTAGAGTTTTAGGGTTTAGAGTTAGGATTTTAGTGTTTAGGGTTTTAGGGTTTTAGGATTTAGGGTTCGGATTTAGGGTTTTAGGGTTTTAGGATTTAGGGTTTAGGTTATTGTTTTAGGGTTTTAGGTGATTAGGGTTTTAGGGTTTAAGATTTAGGGTTTTAGGCGTTTAGGGTTTAGGGTTTAAGGTTTAGGGTTTTAGGGTTTTAGGGTTTACGATTTAGGGTGTTAGGGTTTCAGGGTTTTAGGGATTTAGAGTTTGGGGTTTAGGCTTTAGGTTTTTGGGTTTAGGGTTTAGGGTTTAGAGTTTAGTGTTTAGGGTTTAGGGCTTAGGGTTTTAGGGTTTTGGGTTTAGGGTTTTAGGGTTTGGGTTTGAGGGTTTCAGGGTTTCAGGATTTTAGGGTTTTACGATTTAGGATTTAAGGGGTTTATTGTTTTAGGGTTTTAACTTTTTAGGGTTCTAGGGATTAGGACTTTTGGGGTTTAGGGTTTAGGGTTTAGGATATGAGGTTTTAGGATTTTTGGTTTAGGGCTTAGGGTTTTAGGGTTGTAACATTTTAGGGTTTAGGGTTTATGGTTTAGGATTTTAGGATTTAGGATATAGGGTTGTAGGGTCTTAGTGTTATAGGGTTTAGGGTTTTAGGGTTATAGGGGTTCAGTGTTTAGGGGTTTGGATTCTAGGGTTTTTGGATTTAGGGTTTAGGGTTTTAGGGTTTAGGGTTAGGATTTTAATGTTTAGGGTGTTAGGGTTTAGGGTTTAGGTTTTTGTTTTTAGGGTTTTACGGGTTTTGGGTTTTAGGGTTTAGGATTTAGGGTTTTAGGTGTTTAGGGTTTAGGGTTTAAGGTTTAGGGTTTAGGTTTTAGTGTTTAGGGTTTAGGGTTTAGTGTTTAGTGTTTAGAGTTTAAGGTTTAGTGTTTAAGGTATAGGGTTTAGGGTTTTGGATTTAGTGTTTTAGGGTTTTAGAGTTTAGGGTTTTAGGGTTTTAGGGTTTTAGGGTTATAGGGGTTTACGGCTTTAGTGTTTTAGGGTTTTATGGTTTTATCGTTTTATGGTTTAGCGCTTTAGAGTTTTAGGGTTTAAGGATTTAGGGGTTTAGGGTTTGGGGGCTTTTAGGGTTTTAGGTTTAGGGTTTAGGGTTTAGTGTTTAGGGTTTTAGGGGTTTAGGGTTTTAGGGTTTTGAGTTTTAGGTTTAGGATTTAGGGTTTTAGGGTTTTAGGGCTTCACGGGTTTAGTGTTTAGAGTTTAGGGTTTAGGATTTTAGGGTTTTAGAGGGTTAGGGTTTTAGGTTTAGGGTTTTGGGTTTAGGGTTTATGTTTAGAGTTTAGGGTTTTAGGGTTTTAGGGTTTTGTGGTTTAGGATTAAGGGTTTTAGGGATTTAGGGTTTTGGGTTTTAGGGTTTTAGGGGTTTAGGGTTAAGGTTTTAGGGTTTAGGGTTTAGGGTTTTAGGGTTTAGGGTTTTGGGTTTTTGGTTTAGGAGTTTTAGCTTTTAGGGTTTTGGCGGTTTAGGGTGTACGGCTTGGGGGTTTTAGGGTTTTAGTATTTTAGGGTTTTAGGGTTTATGATTTAGGGTGTTAGGATTTTAGGGTTTTAGGGTTTTAGGGGTTTAGGGTTTGGGGTTTAGGGTTTAGGTTTTTGGGTTTAGGGTTTAGGGTTTAGGTTTTAGAGTTTGGCGTTTAGGGTTTAGGGTTTAGGGTTTTAGGGTTTTGGGTTTGAAGGTTTCAAGGTTTTAGGATTTTAGGGCTTTACAGTTTAGGATTTAAGGGGTTTATTGTTTTAGGATTTTAACTTTTTAGGGTTCTAGGGATTAGGATTTTAGGGGTTTAGGGTTTAGGGTTTAGGATATGAGGTTTTAGGATTTTGGGTTTAGGGTTTAGGGTTTAGGGCTTAGGGTTTTAGGGTTTTAACGTTTAGGGTTTAGGGTTTATGGTTTAGGATTTTAGGATTTAGGATATAGGGTTGTAGGGTTTTAGTGTTATAGGGTTTAGGGTTTTAGGGTTATAGGGGTTCTGTGTTTAGGGGTTAGGATTTTAGGGTTTTTGGATTTTGGGTTTAGGGTTTAGGGTTTTAGGGTTTAGGGTTAGGATTTTAATGTTTAGGGTTTTAGGGTTTAGGATTTAGGGTTTTAAGGTTTTAGGGGTTTAGGGGTTTTGAGTTTTAGGATTTAGGATTTAGGTTTTAGGCGTTTAGGATTTAGGGTTTAAGGTTTAGGGTTTAGCTTTTAGGGTTTAGGGTTTAGGGTTTAGTGTTTTGTGTTTAGAGTTTAGGGTTTGGGGTTTAGTGTTTAAGGTATAGGGTTTAGGGTTTTGGCTTTAGTGTTTTAGAGTTTAGGGTTTTAGGGTTTTAGGGTTATAGGGGTTTAGAGCTTTAGTGTTTTAGGATTTTATGGTTTTATGGTTTAGCGTTTTAGGGTTTTAGGGTTTTAGGGTTTAAGGATTTAGGGGTTTAGGGTTTGGGGGCTTTTAGGGTTTTAGGTTTAGGGTTTAGGGTTTAGGGTTTAGTGTTTAGGGTTTTAGGGGTTTAGGGGTTTAGGGTTTTAGGGTTTTGGTTTTTAGGTTTAGGATTTAGGGTTTTACGGGTTTAGTGTTTAGAGTTTAGGGTTTAGGATTTTAGGGTTTTAGAGGGTTAGGGTTTTAGGTTTAGGGTTTTGGGTTTAGGGTTTATGTTTAGAGTTTAGGGTTTTAGGGTTTTGTGGTTTAGGATTAAGGGTTTTAGGGTTTTAAGGATTTAGTGTTTTGGGTTTTAGGGTTTTAGGGGTTTAGGGTTAAGGATTTAGGGTTTTGGGTTTTAGGGTTTTAGGGTTTAGGGTTTTGGGTTTTGGGTTTTGGGTTTAGGAGTTTTAGCTTTTAGGGTTTTGGGGGTTTAGGGTGTACGGTTTGGGGGTTTAGGGTTTTAGGGCTTAGGGTTTAGGGTTTTAGTGTTTACGGTGTAGAATTTTAGGGGTTTAGTGTTTTAGGGTTTTGGTTTTAGGGTTTTAAGGTTTTTGGGTTTTAGGGATTAGGATTTTAGGGGTTTAGGGTTTAGGATTTAAGGTTTACGTTTTAGGGTTTAGGGTTTAGGGTTTAGGGTGTAGAGTTTTGGGTTTTAGGGGTTTAGGGTTTTAGGGGGTTTAGGGTGTAGGAGTTTTGGGTTTTAAGGGTTTAGGGTTTTAGGGGGTTTAGGGTTTTAGGGGGTTTAGGGTTTAGAGTTTTAGGGTTTAGGATTTAGGGTTTTAGTGTTGAAGTTTTAAGGTTTTAGGGTTTTCGGGTTTTAGAGTTTAGGGTTTTAGGGGTTTAAGGTTTTAGGGTTTAGGGTTTAGGGGTTTAGGGTTTTGGCGTTTAGGGTTTTGGTGTTTTAGGGTTTTAGGTTTTAGGGGTTTAGGGTTTAGGGTTTTAGGGGTTTTTGGTTTCTGGGTTTTGGGCTTTAGGGGTTTAGGGTTAAGGATTTAGTGTTTTAGTGTTTAGGGTTTTAGGGATTTAGGGTTTAGAGTTTAGGGTTTAGGGTTTAGGGTTTAGGGTTTAAGGTTTAGGGTTTTGGCGTTTTAGGGTATTTGGGTTTTAGGGTTTTGGGTTTTAGGTTTTTGAGGTTTTAGGTTGATATGGTTTTGGGTTTTAGGATTTTACTGTTTAGCATTTTAGGGTTTAGGGTTTTAGGGTTTAGGGTTTAGGGTTTAGGGGTTTAGGGTTTTGGGGTTTTAGTATTTTAGGTTTTAGGGGTTTAGGGTTTTGGGGTTTTAGGGTTTTAGGGTTTTAGGGTTTAGGGTTTTGTGTTTAGGGTTTTAGGGGTTTTTGGTTTCAGGGTTTTGGGTTTTAGGGGTTTAGGGTTTAGGATTTAGTGTTTTAGGGTTTTAGGGATTTAGGGTTTTGTGTTTAGGGTTTAGGGTTTAGGTTTTAGGGCTTAGGGTTTCGGGTTTAAGGTTTAGGGTTTAGGGTTTTGGCGTTTTAGGGTTTTTGGGTTTTTGGGTTTAGTTTAGGTTTTTGAGGTTTTATGGTGTTATGGTTTAGGGTTTTAGGATTTTACTGTTTAAGATTTTAGGGGTTTAGTGTTTTAGGGTGTTGGTTTTAGGGTTTTAGGGATTTGGATTTTAGGGGTTTAGGGTCTAGAGCTTAGGGTTTAGGATATATGGTTTTAGGATTTAGGGTTTAGGATTTAGGGCTTTAGGGTTTTATGTTTTAGCGTTTTAGGGTTTTAGGTTTTAGGGGTTTAGGGTTTTGGGGTTTAAGGGTTTTGGGGTTTTAGGGTTTAGGGTTTAGGGTTTAGGGTTTAGGGTTTAGGTTTTAGGGTTTATGTTTCAGGGTTTTCGGTTTTAGGGGTTTAGGGTTTAGGATTTAGGGTTTTAGGGGTTTAGGGTTTAGAGTTTCGGGTTTAGGGTTTGGGTTTTAGGGTTTAGGGTTTTGGGTTTAGGGTTTAGAGTTTAGGGGGTTTAGGGTTTAGGGTTTGGCATTTTAGGGTATTAGGGTTTTAGGGTTTAGGGTTTTAGGGGTTTAGGGTTTTAGGTTTTTTTATTTTTGGGTTTTATGGTTTAGAGTTTTACGGTTTAGGTTTTAGGGGTTTAGTATTTTAGGGTTTTGGTTTTAGGGTTTTAAGGTTTTAGGGTTTTAGGGTTTAGGATTTTAGGGGTTTAGGGTCTGGGGTTTAGGGTTTAGAATATAAGGTTTTACGATTTAGGGTTTAGGGTTTAGGATTTAGGGTTTAGGGTTGAGGGTTTTAACGATTTAGGGTTGAGGGTTTAGGGTTTAAGATTTTAGCGTTTAGGATTTCAGGTTGTAGGGTTTAGTGTTATAGGGTTTAGTGTTTTAGGGTTTTAGGTGTTCAAGGTTTAGGGTTTTTGGATTTAGGGTTTAGGGTTTTAGGGTTTAGGGGTGATAGGGATTTAGGGTTTAGGGTTTGGGGCTTTAAAGTTTTGGGTCTTAGGGTTTTAGGGTTGTTGGCTTTTAGGGTTTAGGGTTTTTGCGTTTTAGGGTTTAGGCTTTAGGGTTTAGAGTTTATGGTTTTAGGGTTTTAGGGTTTTGTAGGTTAGGATTTTGGGTTTTAGGGTTTTGGATTTTAGGGTTTTAGGTGTTTAGGGTTTAGGGTTTTAGGGTTTTAGGGTTTAGGGTTTTAGGGTTTTACGGTTAGGATTTAGGGTTTTAGGGTTTTCCGGTGTAGGATTTTAGGGGTTTAGTGTTTTAGGGTTTTGGTTTTAGGGTTTTAAGGTTTTAGGGTTTTAGGGATTTGGATTTTAGGTGTTTAGGGTTTAGGGTTTAGGATTTAGGATTAAGGAATTTTGGATTTTAGTGTTTTGGGTTTTATGGTTTTAACGTTTTAGTGTTTAGGGTTTAGTGTTTAGGATTTTAGGTTTTTGGATTTAGGGTTTTAGTGTTTTAGGGCTATAGGGTTTAGTGTTTTAAGGTTTTAAGGGTTCAGGGTTTACGTGTTAGGGTATAGTGTTTAGGGTTTAGTGTTTTAGTGTTTAGAGTTTTAGGGTTTTAGGGCTTAGGATTTACTGTTTTAGGGTTTTAGGATTGACGGTTTAAGGTTTTAGGGTTTTCGGATTTTAGAGTTTAGGGTTTTAGGGTAACAGGGGTTTAGCGTTTTAGGGTTTTAAGGTTTAGGGTTTTAGGGGTTTAGCGTTTTAGGGTTTTAAGGTTTAGGGTTTTAGGGGTTTAGGGTTTTAGGGTTCAGGGTTTAGGGTTTAGGGTTTCGGGTTTTAGGTTTTTATGGTTTAGCGTTTTACGGTTTTAGGGTTTTAGGGTTGTAGGGTTTTAGGGTTTAGGGTTTTGGGGTTTTAGGGTTTTATTGTTTTATGGTTTTACGGTTTTAGGGTTTGGGGTTTAGCGTTCAGTGTTTAGGGTTTAGGGTTTTAGGGTTTTGGGTTTTAAGACTTTAGGGTTTAGGGTTTTAGGGTTTTAGGGTTGTAGGCTGTTAGGTTTTAGGGGTTTAGTGTTTTAGGGTGTTGGTTTTAGGGTTTTAGGGATTAGGATATTAGGGGTTTAGGGTCTACGGTTTAGGGTTTCTGATATATGGTTTTAGGATTTAGGGTTTAGGGTTTAAGGTTTAGGGCTTTAGGGTTTTGACGTTTTAGGGTTTAGGGTTTAGCGTTTAGGATTTTAGGGTTTAGGATTTAGGGTTGTAGGGTTTAGGGTTTTAGGGGTTCAAGGTTTAGGGGTTAGGGTATAAGGGTTAGGATTTTAGGGTTTTTGGATTTAGGGTTTAGGTTTTAGGGTTTTAGGGTTTTGGGTTTTAGTGTTTAGGTTTTAGGGTTTTAGTGTTTAGGGTTTTAGGGTTTAGGATTTTGAGTTTTAGGGTTTTAGGGTTTAGGGTTTAGGTTTTAGTGTTTAGGGTTTTAGGGGTTTAGGCTTTTGAGGTTTTAGGATTTAGGGTTTAGGGTTTAGGGTTTAGGATTTTAGGGTTTTAGGGTTTTAACGTTTTAGGATTTAGGGTTTAGGGTTTAGGACTTTACGGTTTTAGGGTTTAACGTTTTAGGGTTTAGGGTTTAGGGTTTAGGGTTTAGGATTTTAGGGTTTAGGATTTGGGGTTGTAGGGTTTTAGTGTTATAGGGTTTAGGGTTTTAGGGTTTTAGGGGTTCAAGGTTTAGGGGTTAGGGTTTAGGGGTTAGGGTTTTAGGGTTTTTGGATTTAGGGTTTAGGGTATTAGGGTTTTAGGGTTTAGGGTTTTAGTGTTTAGGGTTTTAGGGTTTTAGGGTTTAGGATTTCGAGTTTTAGGGTTTTAGGGTATAGGGTTTAGGTTTTAGTGTTTGGGGTTTTTGGGGTTTTGGATTTTGGGGTTTTGGGGTTTTTGGGTTTATGGTTTATTGTTTAGTGTTTATGGTTTTAGGGGTTTAGGGTTTTAGGGTTTTGTGTTTTAGGGTTTTAGGGTTTAGTATTTAGGGTTTTAGGGTTTTAGGGGTTTAGGGTTTAGAGTTTAGGGTTTAGGTTTTAGGGTTTAGAGTTTAGGGTTTAGGGTTTAGGAGTTTAGGGTTTTTGGGGCATAGGTTTTAGGGTTTAGGGTTTTAGGGTTTTAGGGTTGTAGGCTTTTAGGGTTAGGGTTTTAGGGTTTTAGGGTTTAGGGTTTAGGGTATAGAGTTTAGGGTTTTATGGTTTAGGGTTTTGGGGTTTTGTGGTTAAGGGTTTTAGGGGTTTAGGATTTAGGGTTTTAGGGTTTTGGGTTTTAGGGTTTTGGGTTTTAGGGTTTTAAGGGTTTAGGGTTTAGGATTTAGGGTTTAGGGTTTAGGGTTTTTGGGGGTTACGGTTTTAGGGGTTAGGGTTTAGGGTTTTAGGGTTGTAGGCTTTTAGGATTAGGGTTTTAGGGTTTGGGATTTAGGGTTTAGGGTTTAGAGTTTAGGGTTTTAGGGTTTAGGGTTTTAGAGTTTTAGGGTTTTGTGGTTTAGGATTTAGGGTTTTAGGGTTTTAGGGATTTAGGGTTTTGGGTTTTAGTAGGGTTTAGGTTTTAGGGTTTAGGCTTTATGGTTTTGGGTTTAGGTGTTTTGGGTCTTAGGGTTTTAGGGGTTTAGGGTTTAGGGCTTAGGGGTTTAGGGTTTTAGGGTTTTAGGGTTTTAATGTTTTAGGGTTTAGAGGTTTAGGGTTTTAGGGTTTTAGGGTTTAGGGTTTAGGGTTTTAGGGTTTTGCGGTGTAAGATTTTAGGGGTTTAGTGTTTTAGGGTTTTGGTTTTAGGGTTTTTTTGTTTTAGGGTTTAGAGTTTAGGGATTAGGGCTTAGGGTTTAGAGTTATTGGGGTTTATTGTTTAGAGTTTTAGGGTTTTAGGGTTTAGGGTTTTATGATTTTAAAGTTTTAGGGTTTAGGGTTTTAGGATTTAAGGTTTAGGGTTCTAGGGTTTTTGGGTTTTTGGGTAGTTGGGGTTTGGGGTTTAGGGTTTAGGGTTTAGGGTTTTTGGGTTTTAGGGTTTAGTGTTTGGGGTTTTGGGGCTTACGGGTTTAGGGTTTCTGGGTTTTAGGGGTTTTGGATTTTAGGTTTAGGATTTAGCTTTTTAGGGTTTAGGGTTTAGGGTTTTAGGTTTAGGGTTTTAGGGATTAGGGTTTTTAGGGTTTAGGGTTTAGGGTTTAGGGATTAGGTTTTACGTTAAGGGTTTTAGTGTTTTAGGATTTAAGGATTTAGGGTTTACGGTTTTAGAGTTTTAGGATTTTAGGGTTTAGGGTTTAGGGACTAGGGTTTAGGGTTTAGTGTTTAGGTTTTAGGGTTGAGTGTTCTAGGGTTTGGATTCTAGGGTTTTTGGATTTAGGGTTTAGGGTTTTAGGGTTTAGGGTTAGGATTTTAATGTTTAGGGTGTTAGGTAGGGTTTAGGTTTTTGTTTTAGGTTTTAGGGTTTTGGGTTTAGGGTTTTAGGATTTAGGGTTTTAGGTTTAGGTTTAGGTTTAAGGTTTAGGGTTTAGGTTTTTGTTTTGGGTTTAGGGTTTAGTGTTTAGTGTTTAGAGTTTAAGGTTTAGGTTTAAGGTATAGGGTTTAGGGTTTTGGATTTAGTGTTTTAGGGTTTTAGAGTTTAGGGTTTTAGGGTTTTAGGGTTTTAGGGTTTAGGGTTTACGGCTTTAGTGTTTTAGGTTTTATGGTTTTATCGTTTTATGGTTTAGCGCTTTAGAGTTTTAGGTTTAAGGATTTAGGGTTTAGGGTTTGGGGCTTTTAGGGTTTTAGGTTTAGGGTTTAGGGTTTAGTGTTTAGGGTTTTAGGGGTTTAGGGTTTTAGGGTTTTGAGTTTTAGGTTTAGGATTTAGGTTTTTAGGGTTTTAGGGCTTCTAGGGTTTAGTGTTTTGAGTTTAGGGTTTAGGATTTTAGGGTTTTAGAGGTTAGGGTTTTAGGTTTAGGGTTTTGGGTTTAGGGTTTATGTTTAGAGTTTAGGGTTTTAGGGTTTTAGGGTTTTGTGGTTTTGGATTAGGGTTTTAGGGATTTAGGGTTTGGGTTTTAGGGTTTTAGGGGTTTAGGGTTAGGTTTTAGGGTTTAGGGTTTAGGGTTTTAGGGTTTAGGGTTTTGGGTTTTTGGTTTAGGAGTTTTAGCTTTTAGGGTTTTGGCGGTTTAGGGTGTACGGCTTGGGGTTTTGGTTTTAGTATTTTAGGGTTTTAGGGTTTATGTTTAGGGTGTTAGGATTTTAGGGTTTTAGGGTTTTAGGGGTTTAGGGTTTGGGTTTAGGGTTTAGGTTTTTGGGTTTAGGGTTTAGGGTTTAGGTTTTAGAGTTTGGCGTTTAGGGTTTAGGGTTTAGGGTTTAGGGTTTTGGGTTTGAGGGTTTCAAGGTTTTAGGTTTTAGGGCTTTACAGTTTAGGTTTAAGGGGTTTATTGTTTTAGGATTTTAACTTTTTAGGGTTCTAGGGATTAGGATTTTAGGGGTTTAGGGTTTAGGGTTTAGGATATGAGGTTTTAGGATTTTGGGTTTAGGGTTTAGGGTTTAGGGCTTAGGGTTTTAGGGTTTTAACGGTTTAGGGTTTATGGTTTAGGATTTTAGGATTTAGGATATAGGGTTGTAGGGTTTTAGTGTTATAGGGTTTAGGGTTTTAGGGTTATAGGGGTTCTGTGTTTAGGGGTTAGGATTTTAGGGTTTTTGGATTTTGGGTTTAGGGTTTAGGGTTTTAGGGTTTAGGGTTAGGATTTTAATGTTTAGGGTTTTAGGGTTTAGGATTTAGGGTTTTAAGGTTTTAGGGGTTTAGGGGTTTTGAGTTTTAGGATTTAGGATTTAGGTTTTAGGCGTTTAGGATTTAGGGTTTAAGGTTTAGGGTTTAGCTTTTAGGGTTTAGGGTTTAGGGTTTAGTGTTTTGTGTTTAGAGTTTAGGGTTTGGGGTTTAGTGTTTAAGGTATAGGGTTTAGGGTTTTGGCTTTAGTGTTTTAGAGTTTAGGGTTTTAGGGTTTTAGGGTTATAGGGGTTTAGAGCTTTAGTGTTTTAGGATTTTATGGTTTTATGGTTTAGCGTTTTAGGGTTTTAGGGTTTTAGGGTTTAAGGATTTAGGGGTTTAGGGTTTGGGGGCTTTTAGGGTTTTAGGTTTAGGGTTTAGGGTTTAGGGTTTAGTGTTTAGGGTTTTAGGGGTTTAGGGTTTTAGGGTTTTGGTTTTTAGGTTTAGGATTTAGGGTTTTACGGGTTTAGTGTTTAGAGTTTAGGGTTTAGGATTTTAGGGTTTTAGAGGGTTAGGGTTTTAGGTTTAGGGTTTTGGGTTTAGGGTTTATGTTTAGAGTTTAGGGTTTTAGGGTTTTGTGGTTTAGGATTAAGGGTTTTAGGGTTTTAAGGATTTAGTGTTTTGGGTTTTAGGGTTTTAGGGGTTTAGGGTTAAGGATTTAGGGTTTTGGGTTTTAGGGTTTTAGGGTTTAGGGTTTTGGGTTTTGGGTTTTGGGTTTAGGAGTTTTAGCTTTTAGGGTTTTGGGGGTTTAGGGTGTACGGTTTGGGGGTTTAGGGTTTTAGGGCTTAGGGTTTAGGGTTTTAGTGTTTACGGTGTAGAATTTTAGGGGTTTAGTGTTTTAGGGTTTTGGTTTTAGGGTTTTAAGGTTTTTGGGTTTTAGGGATTAGGATTTTAGGGGTTTAGGGTTTAGGATTTAAGGTTTACGTTTTAGGGTTTAGGGTTTAGGGTTTAGGGTGTAGGAGTTTTGGGTTTTAGGGGTTTAGGGTTTTAGGGGGTTTAGGGTGTAGGAGTTTTGGGTTTTAAGGGTTTAGGGTTTTAGGGGGTTTAGGGTTTTAGGGGGTTTAGGGTTTAGAGTTTTAGGGTTTAGGATTTAGGGTTTTAGTGTTGAAGTTTTAAGGTTTTAGGGTTTTCGGGTTTTAGAGTTTAGGGTTTTAGGGGTTTAAGGTTTTAGGGTTTAGGGTTTAGGGGTTTAGGGTTTTGGCGTTTAGGGTTTTGGTGTTTTATTTAGGTTTTAGGGGTTTAGGGTTTAGGGTTTTAGGGGTTTTTGGTTTCTGGGTTTTGGGCTTTAGGGGTTTAGGGTTAAGGATTTAGTGTTTTAGTGTTTAGGGTTTTAGGGATTTAGGGTTTAGAGTTTAGGGTTTAGGGTTTAGGGTTTAGGGTTTAAGGTTTAGGGTTTTGGCGTTTTAGGGTAATTGGGTTTTAGGGTATTTGGGTTTTAGGTTTTTGAGGTTTTAGGTTGATATGGTTTTGGGTTTTAGGATTTTATTGTTTAGCATTTTAGGGTTTAGGGTTTTAGGGTTTAGGGTTTAGGGTTTAGGGGTTTAGGGTTTTGGGGTTTTAGTATTTTAGGTTTTAGGGGTTTAGGGTTTTGGGGTTTTAGGGTTTTAGGGTTTAGGGTTTAGGGTTTTGTGTTTAGGGTTTTAGGGGTTTTTGGTTTCAGGGTTTTGGGTTTTAGGGTTTAGGGTTTAGGGTTTAGGTTTTAGGGTTTTAGGGATTTAGGGTTTTGTGTTTAGGGTTTAGGGTTTAGGTTTTAGGGCTTAGGGTTTCGGGTTTAAGGTTTAGAGTTTAGGGTTTTGGCGTTTTAGGGTTTTTGGGTTTTTGGGTTTAGTTTAGGTTTTTGAGGTTTTATGGTGTTATGGTTTAGGGTTTTAGGATTTTACTGTTTAAGATTTTAGGGGTTTAGTGTTTTAGGGTGTTGGTTTTAGGGTTTTAGGGATTTGGATTTTAGGGGTTTAGGGTCTAGAGCTTAGGGTTTAGGATATATGGTTTTAGGATTTAGGGTTTAGGATTTAGGGCTTTAGGGTTTTATGTTTTAGCGTTTTAGGGTTTTAGGTTTTAGGGGTTTAGGGTTTTGGGGTTTAAGGGTTTTGGGGTTTTAGGGTTTAGGGTTTAGGGTTTAGGGTTTAGGGTTTAGGGTTTTAGGGGTTTATGTTTCAGGGTTTTCGGTTTTAGGGGTTTAGGGTTTAGGATTTAGGGTTTTAGGGGTTTAGGGTTTAGAGTTTCGGGTTTAGGGTTTGGGTTTTAGGGTTTAGGGTTTTGGGTTTAGGGTTTAGAGTTTAGGGGGTTTAGGGTTTAGGGTTTGGTATTTTAGGGTATTAGGGTTTTAGGGTTTAGGGTTTTAGGTTTTTTTATTTTTGGGTTTTATGGTTTAGGGTTTTACGGTTTAGGTTTTAGGGGTTTAGTATTTTAGGATTTTGGTTTTAGGGTTTTAAGGTTTTAGGGTTTTAGGGTTTAGGATTTTAGGGGTTTAGGGTCTGGGGTTTAGGGTTTAGAATATAAGGTTTTACGATTTAGGGTTTAGGGTTTAGGATTTAGGGTTTAGGGTCGAGGGTTTTAACGATTTAGGGTTGAGGGTTTAGGGTTTAAGATTTTAGGGTATAGGATTTCAGGTTGTAGGGTTTAGTGTTATAGGGTTTAGTGTTTTAGGGTTTTAGGTGTTCAAGGTTTAGGGTTTTTGGATTTAGGGTTTAGGGTTTTAGGGTTTAGGGGTGATAGGGATTTAGGGTTTAGGGTTTGGGGCTTTAAAGTTTTGGGTCTTAGGGTTTTAGGGTTGTTGCCTTTTAGGGTTTAGGGTTTTTGCGTTTTAGGGTTTAGGCTTTAGGGTTTAGAGTTTATGGTTTTAGGGTTTTAGGGTTTTGTAGGTTAGGATTTTGGGTTTTAGGGTTTTGGATTTTAGGGTTTTAAGTGTTTAGGGTTTAGGGTTTTAGGGTTTTAGGGTTTAGGGTTTTAGGGTTTTAGGGTTTAGGGTTTTAGGGTTTTACGGTTAGGATTTAGGGTTTTAGGGTTTTCCGGTGTAGGATTTTAGGGGTTTAGTGTTTTAGGGTTTTGGTTTTAGGGTTTTAAGGTTTTAGGGTTTTAGGGATTTGGATTTTAGGTGTTTAGGGTTTAGGGTTTAGGATTAAGGAATTTTGGATTTTAGTGTTTTGGGTTTTATGGTTTTAACGTTTTAGTGTTTAGGGTTTAGTGTTTAGGATTTTAGGTTTTTGGATTTAGGGTTTTAGGGTTTTAGGGCTATAGGGTTTAGTGTTTTAAGGTTTTAAGGGTTCAGGGTTTACGTGTTAGGGTATAGTGTTTAGGGTTTAGTGTTTTAGTGTTTAGAGTTTTAGGGTTTTAGGGCTTAGGATTTACTGTTTTAGGGTTTTAGGATTGACGGTTTAAGGTTTTAGGGTTTTCGGATTTTAGAGTTTAGGGTTTTAGGGTAACAGGGGTTTAGCGTTTTAGGGTTTTAAGGTTTAGGGTTTTAGGGGTTTAGGGTTTTAGGGGTTTAGCGTTTTAGGGTTTTAAGGTTTAGGGTTTTAGGGGTTTAGGGTTTTAGGGTTCAGGGTTTAGGGTTTAGGGTTTCGGGTTTTAGGTTTTTATGGTTTAGCGTTTTACGGTTTTAGGGTTTTAGGGTTGTAGGGTTTTAGGGTTTAGGGTTTTGGGGTTTTAGGGTTTTATTGTTTTATGGTTTTACGGTTTTAGGGTTTGGGGTTTAGCGTTCAGTGTTTAGGGTTTAGGGTTTTAGGGTTTTGGGTTTTAAGACTTTAGGGTTTAGGGTTTTAGGGTTGTAGGCTGTTAGGTTTTAGGGGTTTAGTGTTTTAGGGTGTTGGTTTTAGGGTTTTAGGGATTAGGATATTAGGGGTTTAGGGTCTACGGTTTAGGGTTTCTGATATATGGTTTTAGGATTTAGGGTTTAGGGTTTTAAGGTTTAGGGCTTTAGGGTTTTGGTTTTAGGGTTTAGGGTTTAGCGTTTAGGATTTTAGGGTTTAGGATTTAGGGTTGTAGGGTTTAGGGTTTTAGGGGTTCAAGGTTTAGGGGTTAGGGTATAAGGGTTAGGATTTTAGGGTTTTGGATTTTAGGGTTTAGGTTTTAGGGTTTTAGGGTTTTGGGTTTTAGTGTTTAGGTTTTAGGGTTTTAGTGTTTAGGGTTTTAGGGTTTAGGATTTTGAGTTTTAGGGTTTTAGGGTTTAGGGTTTAGGTTTTAGTGTTTAGGGTTTTAGGGGTTTAGGCTTTTGAGGTTTTAGGATTTAGGGTTTAGGGTTTAGGGTTTAGGATTTTAGGGTTTTAGGGTTTTAACGTTTTAGGATTTAGGGTTTAGGGTTTAGGACTTTACGGTTTAGGGTTTACGTTTTAGGGTTTAGGGTTTAGGGTTTAGGGTTTAGGATTTTAGGGTTTAGGATTTTGGGGTTGTAGGGTTTTAGTGTTATAGGGTTTAAGGTTTTAGGGTTTTAGGGGTTCAAGGTTTAGGGGTTAGGGTTTAGGGGTTAGGGTTTTAGGGTTTTTGGATTTAGGGTTTAGGGTATTAGGGTTTTAGGGTTTAGGGTTTTAGTGTTTAGGGTTTTAGGGTTTTAGGGTTTAGGATTTCGAGTTTTAGGGTTTAGGGTATTGGGTTTAGGTTTTAGTGTTTGGGGTTTTTGGGGTTTTGATTTTGGGGTTTTGGGGTTTTTGGTTTATGGTTTTTTGTTAGTGTTTATGGTTTTAGGGGTTTTAGGGTTTTAGGTTTTGTTTTAGGGTTTAGGGTTTAGTATTTAGGGTTTTAGGGTTTTAGGGGTTTAGGGTTTAGAGTTTAGGGTTTAGGTTTTAGGGTTTAGAGTTTAGGGTTTAGGGTTTAGGAGTTTAGGGTTTTTTGGGGCATAGGTTTTAGGGTTTTGGGTTTTAGGGTTTTAGGGTTGTAGGCTTTTAGGGTTAGGGTTTTAGGGTTTAGGGTTTAGGGTATAGAGTTTAGGGTTTTATGGTTTAGGGTTTTGGGGTTTTGTGGTTTTGGGTTTTAGGGTTTAGGATTTTAGGGTTTTAGGGTTTTGGGTTTTAGGGTTTTTAGGGTTTAGGGTTTAGGGTTTAGGGTTTTTTAGGGTTAGGGGGGTTTTAGGGGTAGGGGTT